>BQNB010058079.1:4942-30960 GCA_026074375.1 Tanacetum coccineum
AACATAGGTTTAGCATAAGTTTAACATAGATTATAATTAACTTAGCTTAGATAACCAAAATATTAATAAATTGAAAGATTGTTTCTCTCTCTTAGTGATTGACACCCTACTTACCACGAAACTCCCATCTGACCGGGTACACTGCCCGTAAAAGTGTTGTTTTTGGTAAAGTCGGCAAAACATAAATTTAAAACTTGAAATCATAAAATAACACACCTCACTACAACACATCAGATCCATATACAAAAAAGAGATTTTTTCTTGATTTGTGTCTTTAGATTTTGGTTTATGAGAGTGTTTCATGCTTTTTCCTAACGAACATGCAGAACATAAGTGATATTTTTTCAAATTTCAGTTTGGGAAGACTTCTAACAAGACTTTGTTTAGCCAATTTATTAATGGTGCAAAAGTTTAAGTGAAACAAATGTCGGTCCCATAACCAAGACTTAGTCTTAGAAGCTTTAGACAAGAGACAAATCCGCGAGGACTTCATCATATCTTCAATGGACAATGTGTACAAATTTGATCCCCTTAACCCCTTTAGTATATCAACACCTTCAAGATTACGAACGAAATAGGTATGTTTTCTAAATGCTACTTCAAGATCAAAGCCACAGAATTGACCCAATGAGAATAAATTGTGTCCAAGCCCCTCAACATAATAAACCCTAGAAATAGTAACATTCTGGATCTGATAGTCACCATAACCCATTATCTTTACAATCTGATCGTTACGACATCTGACGGTACCAAAAAATTTATGTACAAAGTTGATGAGTTGAGAGTAGTTTCTGGTCATATGCTTGGAGCAACCAGAGTCCAGGTACCAGAGGACGATTTGGACCACCTGAAATTGATAAGAGGAGAAAATGGAGCAGTGGAAACATTGGATCCCTAATTTTTATTGGGTGTCGAGTTGTTAGACGACCTAGATCCTAAGATGCTATGTACACTACTCAATTTTACCGATTTTGCAACTTTAGATCTCCTACGATATACCTTAATTGCTGGATTAGGAATAGTGACGCGTTTTTGACTGGTTTCCTTAGGAGGCACTATTCTAGTGGAAGTAATCCTAGTTAAAGGGGACTTTGTTCCATCTATAGTGAAGGTCCGTCCTGTGGGTAACCACCTATATCCAACACTAGTAAAGATTTTGCTAGTAGGTTTCCAAGTTCTATCTTTGGTACGATTGGGAAAAAATTTTCAAATTGCAAATGGGAATGTATAAAGTAGTCAAAACTCATGTATTTTTACTACCAACACAATTATTGGTACGTCCGAATAATGAAGAATTATCAAAGGAATTATCCGGAGTTATTATGATCGTGAAGATGGTGAAATTACACCGAGTTTCGTAATTAGCATATGAAATAAACGAAAAAATTAGAAAAATCACAACAAGAAAGAGGAGGAATGTTCGAAGATAATTGTTTCACAAAAGCTTAGACCGAATGAATTATATGAAGGATCGATTATTCGTTGATACGTATTATAAGTCAACGATGTAAAGTTTTGTATAAAGTGGTAGATATCGCCACTTGTCTTGTAAGAGTATGTAAAGTATGGGATGATTGGGAAGTTGACCGTTAGGGTAACGCCAACTTAGGTTGTTGTTTTTGATCTATGATCAAGACGTTTATAAATAGTTGTGTCTTTTTCATGGTAACGGTCGGGAAAAAGTGTCTAGCAATTTGTGCCTTATCTGTTTGGACATAATCTATTTGTTTCGTAATTTTTATTTAACAACAATTTATTTCCCTTTCCTAATCATTAACCAAGGGTTTTACGCGAATAAGGATGTGATCGAACATGCATGTCTATTACATCGTTACGGCCATGTATGCATGATTCAGCTGCCTTGTTGGTTTATTACTATTAGTAAAAGTTGGAAGATCCCTAACCTATATCATTCTTCATCCTAACCCTTGGTTAAACTCAAATGAGGATGTGATCGAACACTCATGTCTATTCCGTCATTACAGCCATGCATGTGTGCTTCAGCTGCCTTGTTGGTGTGGTACTTTTAGTGAAAGATTATAGAATGATCAACCCTAAGCCTTATAATAAAAACCCATTTTACCTTTATAAACTTGTTACTCCATAGCTCTAGTGGTGGAGATGTGTATCCTTACCAAGCCTATAATAGAATACTCGTCATGACCGAGCAATTGAGCGAATTAGTTACATGTTACCACATAGATTAGTTGAGTGATTTGAGTGTTTTCATCTACCTATTTCGTGAGGTGTTTGGTTGTGTACTTGTAATAGATCAAATAAATTGTAACACCCCCAAGAATGTGTCATAGCGGAAATATGTCTAAGGGCGTTACTTCATAATACAACAACACAATATACAAGAGAACGACCTCTAAATGTGTCATTTGAAAAGTAATCTCGTTGATTTTCTTGAAATTTATATAAGACTTGTCCCATAATTGCATCACAATGAAAAGCTTGAAAATGATACAACAAGATTTGATCATTTGCATGTAAGTAGAAACCCATAAATGAAATCTTGTCAAATTTAGACTCCAGTGCACATCAAGTAAGCCAAACATCTAATTCACCTGAGAAAAACATGCTTAAAAGGGTCAACATAAAGTTGGTGAGTTCATAGGTTTTTGTAAGTATAAACGTTGAACTAAAGTTCTGAAAGCGTGAGTAATGACTGATTCAATCACTTAATGTCCTTATCCAAATGTATTTATTGATTTTTTAGAAATCAAAGAGTTGTAAAATACTGCCTTGACCATATCAATCCCCAAAAAGTCACAAAATGTAACGTAATGAAAATTGGACTTAATTGTCCAAATATGTATTGCCAACTTTATTTCCAAGCAACGTAAATATTCCTATGTGAATAAAACAATGATTACAAATTACTCTAAGTTTCATGAAAACCAATCTCTATGTACACATCATATACATAGTGTCCCCTTCAAGAACACCCATGCAGTAATGAAAACCCTATGATACCCATCACAGGTGTTTTTCCCTCTTAGGAACACTAGGCAGTAAATGAATATGTACCCCTCGCGAGTGTCCCTCCAAGGACACCCAGGCAATAAATGAATGTGTAACCCCACGCAAGGTAGTCCCCATCCAAGAAATCAACCCAAGCAAATAATGACTGTGGACCCCTCACAAGGTGTCCTTCCAAGAACACCCATGCATTTACTTTATAGTTATCTCAATTCCGCTTTAAGCTAATTGTAAAATCATTTCAAAAGTAAAGTAGTATTTGTGATCAAACAAATAAAGTTCAAATAATTATCCCAAAGTGAGCTATAGTAAAATGAGTATGTAAACCAATTTTGTAATCACCATGATAAAATGCCTTTGCAAACAAACATATTCTCACACCAAAAATATAATGTAATAACCAGTAAACCATGGGGCTATAAACTCCATTGATGTTCTAAAAAAACGATTTGTCAGAACTCACATATTAAGGCACAAGACAAACAAAAACCATGGAAACGCTTCGACCAAGAAGTTGCGGTTTAACTTAACGGTTTTTGACCCCATAGCCTATGATAAGGTGTATTAGGTTTTCCCGATGGATAGTTACATCAACGCGTCACGTTGATAGAAGACTTAGATTTCAAGTTGAAATAGTTTAGTGGTTGGTTAAATAAAATAAATCGAAAAGTAAACACAAAGTATGTAATATATTCCGTACATATTACATATGAAAAATAAACAACTATATATTCATACCAGTAGAATAATATAACACAAACAGGAAACCAATTAAATAAATAGTTTTGATGTATAAAATACCTTCGCAAGAATATATAAAAATGTGAGAAAAAAGAATTGACCAAAATGCTTCGACACTGTTCGCAACTCACCAACAAATTAACAAGGAATTCTTGCATATAAGTAAAACACAAAAAAAGAAACAACTGACGTTATAAAGTAACAACATCATGTAAACGATATTTGTAAAATGTTTTCCAAAATAGTTAACTATCATTTGTAAAATGATATAGTTTTATTCGTTTGTTTCTCGGGCGCTTTTTTGAATAATTACAAATAAGTAATCTTAAGACTATAACTTAATCTTCTTTATCGGGTTTCCAAATATAATAGAAGTTTTAAACGAAAAATACTAAATATAGAATTTATAGAAATTTCGGCATGACTTATTCGTTTATACAACGTTTTCTATTTTCACAAAATTCAATGTTTTCCACTTTATCACTCAATGATGTCAATACTCACGTTTTTTATATATATATACATATATATATATATACATATATTTATATATATATATATACATATGTATATATATATATAAACGCGAACGAATAGGAAACAAAATAATAAGTAACACATTTATTTAACCATTTTAACCACCACTTAATCTGATATAATATTTTACCAAACTTAACATATTTATATTAGTCGATTTATATTAACCCAAACGCACCCTTATTGGTTTTTCTGCTACCCAAACACACCCTTATGGTCTTCCTGCTAACCCAAACGCACCCTTTCGATGTTCCTGTTAACCCAAACGCACCCTTTTGGCGTTTCTGCATTACCAAACACCCCTGTTGGTGTTAACTTCCAAACCAAACACCCCTGTTTGGTGTTATCTAGCAAACCAAACACCCATGTTGGTGTTAACTGCCAAATCAAACACCCCTGTTTGTTGTTATCTAGCAAACCAAACACCCCTGTTGGTGTTAACTGCCAAACCAAACACACCCTTAGGGGGCTGCCATACCAACCAAACGCACCCTTAATGCGAAACTGCAAAACCAAACGCACCCTTATTGCGTTTTATAAAACCAAACGCACCCTAAAGCTGTTAATCCACAAAAACAGACACACCCCTTGTGTTTACTGTTAGAACCAAACCGAACGCACCCTTTGCTTGTGCTAAACCCAAGCCAACGCACCCTTTTTCTATGAAATCCAACGCACCCTATGTTATGAAAACCAAACGCACCTTGTGTTGTTTTTCTACTAAACCAACGCACCCTAAGTGGTGTCAAGAAAACCCAACGCACCCTTGTGGTGCTGAGCAAAATCAAACGCACCCATTCGGGAGTGTTTACCCACATAAACGACTCACCCATCAGTGTTACCACAGCCAAAAACTCACCCGTATGTGGTTGCTGTAGAGTGGTGGGGCAGCGGAGGTGAGTGATGATGAGGTGATGAGGTGGCGAGATGGTGGTGCATGGCTATTGGGGGTGACGATGTGTCGGGATATGGAGATGATGATGGTTGGTGTGGCGTCGGATGTGTTGTAGCCAGCGGAGAGGAGGACGGACGACAGTAGGAGGCGCATGGGAAAGTTGTGCGATGATGACGATGGGGCCGTGATATGGTGCCGACGGTAGTGGCCGGAGGTGGGTGACGAGGTGATGATGTTGATGTGGTTACGGTAGAGTGATAGATCCGGTGGATCGGTGATGGAGGGAGGTGATGGTGTGCGGCGTGGTGGCGGCCGGAAGGTGGCCGGAAAAAGTGACGGCGCCAGAAAACTTTAAGGAGCATGTCTGTGTGTGACTAGGTTAATAGAAATGGTAAAAACTCTAATCACATTCTTGTATATACTTGAAAGTTTTAAAAATTAGTGACAAGACTAATATAGTTTAGGGATAAAATTGTAAATATTACTAGAGGGACCTGGAATGTGGTAATTTTTCGTTAAATACTGTTTCGGGACGTGCGTTTAGGCTATATAACGGATGACTCCAAAACAAACGAAACTTGCGCCATGTGCTTTCCAAATGATTTTCCCCACAAAAATGAGTACTACATGACGTTTTATTTCATAATTGTCTATAAAGAGCTTATTGTAAAACGTTTATTATTATTTGCTGTAGTCTACTGAAGTATCCCAGGCAAGCTCTGTCCGTAAAATAACACTTTTAGTTTAAAATATACGCTTTTTAAAATAAACGCTTTTTGGACAATTATAAATAATTTATTAAATCTTTTATTTAATAAAAAGTGATATTTATAAATGTAAAATATTATTTTTTTTTGTTCATTACGCGTTTTCTGTTCTTTTAAAAGTTTGCGAGGGTAATTTCAGTCATTTCTGCTTGTTTTCGGTCTCGATCACAACTATAAAGTTTGTCCGGAAATGGTCCGTTTTAAACATCAAATGCTTTAGAGTCCAAGTCGTGAAAAAACGTGATTTTAGTTTGATCGTTTTTGATAAAGTTCAGCTTAGGAATACCTATAAATTTCTTGTTTTTCAAGTCAAATAAAGTTTAAAAATAATTTGGCACATGAGAGATTATGTAATAATAAATAATGATTTTATTATTTAAATTTATTCCGAAAAAACTTACCAGGTTACACGGTAATCGTTTTTATGTGACAATAAAAGATCAAAAGTCAAAAAGTTAAGTCGGACCCGAAAAGTCAAAAGGTAAAATAGTCATTTAAAATTCCGAAAATTTCCAGTTGTTAGAGTACCTAACCCTTAAAGAAATCTCGTCCCGAGATTTAATTTATGTTAACCGTTGTGTGCCCACGTAAAAGATTTAAGAATTAATAAAACCAGTTTATATACAAGACGTGATCAACTTTTATTCAGCAAAATTCGTTGTTTCGACATTTCTCAACATACCAAAAATTTTAGCTAGGCTTGACCAGGATATTTAATCCATCAAAATGGGTATCTCAAAAAATATCATTATAGGTTTTACGATTGATATAAACGCGCTATAAAAGAGCAGTCTTTTACATAGTGCAACCATCAAGAAGAGGGGGGTTGGAAAGGTGTAGTCGCGTGAGTATGTCTGTATAAAAATTTTCCATTTCGAGGACGAAAGTCCTCGTTTCTGGTATCTTTAATGTTCGATGATTAATATCAGACTAGAGGCTAAAGGAATGTAAGTATATCAACTACTTGGCGCATACTAGATTATCCGACCTCAGTCTTCGTACAGTGGCCCGAAATGAATAGTTTGGACTAGATGTTTCATCGATAGGTGTTTTAACTGGTTTAAACGGGAGTTTGCATTAACCTATTGGATAAAAGTTTTCAATCTGGTATTGAATCCGCGACTTAAGTCTTCACACTAGTGGACCGCTCCAGGACCCAACAACAGCAACCATAACAACAATAACTATAACAAACGGTGATGGGATGCGGAGAGTAAGGATATTTCGAGAAACAATATCCCCAGAATATAGGTCAACAAATAAGAGGAGCTCGCGGGAAGAGCTTATGCATAGACGGCTGAATATTTACTCAGTCGTAGATAATCGAGGATGAATCAACTCAATTATTCAATGTGGCACAAGTCGGTTAGCTCCACAAACAGTTCATGATCGTAAAGATTTGTAACGGCAAAAGTAATAACTTAAGAATGAGATAAGGTAGTTCCAAGTGAGGCCTTAAGATTCTGCTGAGTGGTAAGACACGATTGAGTGTGTTTCTAGACCCTTTTAACGGATTCCCGGGCAATTTTTTGGTTCGAGTTCATCACTCGTGTCATATTGAGGATACCATTACAGCCCACTCATTATATTCATTATTTGCATAAGAGAAGCTCCCAATTTATGTAAATAATTGAATTTGATAAACTTATGGTTCGGTTGGATTACAATTTATTTATTTTAAAATGAATGAAGCGTCCCAATCCTTCTTCAAATAAGAGATTATAAATCATCCTACGAAATAATTCCCGATGCAATATGCCTACTCACATAACCTATCAAGGTGGTAAGAATAACATGACGATGCAGTTCTCTAATGAGTAGGACAAGGATGAAAACTCGTCTTCGGAGAGACGGGAGAAAACAATCAGTGGAAATCGATCATCGAAGTTCAAATAGTTGATGAGCACACGGTTCAATAATAAGATAAAGGTCTATCATGAACTTCAACATAGTCAATTATCATATCAATCCTCCTATTCTATAAGTCCCGCCCAAATAAGACCATGTAATAACTTAGATTTCAACATAATTCCATGTAAAGCAAAAATATACGGCGTTTCGTGTAATACGATATTGTTATAAAGCTATGAAAAAAATAATATTATCAAGGATACCATTGTTTAACTTATAATAGTTTGAGGTACGAAGTGAGACATTATCAACGCACATAGTCTAAGAAGAAAAAAATAGACATTGTGATAACTTAACAATGTCTGAGTATATATCAGCCCACTGTGCAACCCACAATGTATTAAAAATGTTCTTAGTATTATATAAATTAACACCTATTATAAATAAACGTACGATATACGAAAAAGGAAAGCATGCATATATGTTTATATATATATATATATATATATTATATGTATGTCAAGAAAACACTTAATATCACAAGCTAAATGTAAGCAAGTAAGCAAGTAGTGTGGTATGCCTTTGAAAATGTTTATGTGAGGCATTGTTTGTGAAAACGTTTAGTCTAGTAACCAAATGTCAACCTGAGTTCTCTATAACAGTGCCTCTAATACCAACTGAAACACCCTAATAAGAATGTGTCCGCACGGAAATATCTAGATTCCGAACGGCATTACTTCATAAATACAACAGCACCAAGATACAAGAGAACACTCTAAATGTGGTCTATTTGAAAAAGTAATCTCGTTGATTTTCTAGAAATTGATATAAGACTGTGTCCGCAATAATTTGCATCACAATGAAAAGCTTGAAAATGAACAACAGATTGATCACATTTGCATGTCAGTAGGGAAAAAAGGGGGGGGAAAAAACCCATCAAAGAAGATCTTGTCCAAATTTAGAGACTCCAGTGCACATCAAGTAAGACAAGCATCTAATTCACCTGAGAAAAACATGCTTAAAAGTGTCAACATAAAGTTGGTGATTTCATAGGTTTTTGTAAGTATAAATGTTGAACCAATTCTATAAAAGCGTGATGATTGTTTTCAATCTTTAATGTTCTTCCAAAATGTATGTATCCTTTTAGAAATCAAAGATGTGTAAAACATGGCATGAGATAGACCATTTCAATCTCAAATAGTACAAAATTACTTAGGAAAATGGCCCCACAATGTTGCAAAGTAATATTTGCCACTTTATCTCAAAGCAACATAAATAAATCCCAGAAGTGTATAAAACAATGATTACAATTACTCTAAGTTCATGAAACCGATGTTCTATGTCCCATCGTAAGTGTCCCCTCCAAGAACACCCGGGTAGTAATGAAAACCATATGTACCCATCACAGGTGTTCCCTCCAGGAACACTCGGGCAGTAATGAATATGTACCCCTCGCAGGTGTCCCCTCCAAAAACACCCAGGCAATAATGAATGTGTACCCCTCGCAGGTGTCCCCTCCAAGAACACCCGGGCAATAAGACAGTGATCCCCACAGGTTCCCTTCCAAGAACACCAGGCATCTTTACTTCTGGTATTAGCAGTTCAAGTCCCGCTTAAGCTAATTTGTAATCATTTCAAAAGTAAAGTATGTATTTGAGACCAAAAATAAAGTCAAATAATGTATCCCATAGTGAGCTATGTAAATGAGTATGTAAACCAATTTGTAATCAATCATGTAAATGCATTTGCAAACAAGCACGTTTTCACCCCAAAAATATATGTAAAACAAGTAAAACATGGGGCTATAAACTCACATTGATGTTGTAGAACGATTTGGCAGAACTGCACATATTAAGCACAGGACAAACGGAAAACCGAAACGGCTCGACCAAGAAGTTGCGGTTTATCTTAACGGCTATGACCCACTAGCCTAGGATAATGTGTTTAGGTTTCCCGATGGATAGTTACATCAACGCGTCACGTTGATAGAAGACTTAGATTTCAAGTTGAAATAGTTTGGTGGTTGGTTAAATAAAATAAATCGAAAAGTAAACACAAAGTATGTAATATATTCCGTATATATTACATATGAAAAATAAACAAGTATATAATTCATACCGTGAATTATATAACAAAGGAAACCAATTAAATAAATAGTCGAGGTATAGAATACCTTGCATGTATTATATTAAAATGTGAGAAAAAGAATTGAATCAAAATGATTCGACACGTGTTCGCAAATCACCAACAAATTAACAAGGATTTCTTGCATATAAGTAAACACACGTTTTAAAGTTACAAATTATGTAAACGATGTTTGTAAAATGTTTCCAAAATAGTTACCTCATTTGTAAATATATAGTTTTCGTTTGTTTGTCGGGTTATTGTATAATTACAAATAAGTAATCTTAAGACTATAACTTAATCTTCTTTATCGGGTTTCCAAATATAATAGAAGTTTTAAACGAAAAATACTAAATATAGAATTTATAGAAATTTCGGCATGACTTATTCGTTTATACAACGTTTTCCATTTTCACAAAATTCAATGTTTTCCACTTTGACTTATAATAAGTAATCAAAGGAATTATCCGGAGTTATTATGATCGTGAAGATGGTGAAATTACACCGAGTTTCGTAATTAGCATATGAAATAAACGAAAAAATTATAAAAATCGCAACAAGAAAGAGGAGGAATGTTCGAAGATAATCGTTTCACAAAAGCTTAGACCGAAGGAATTATATGAAGGATCGATTATTCGTTGATACGTATTATAAGTCAACGATGTAAAGTTTTGTATAAAGTGGTAGATATCGCCACTTGTCTTGTAAGAGTATGTAAAGTATGGGATGATTGGGAAGTTGACCGTTACGGTAACGCCAACTTAGGTTGTTGTTTTTGATCTATGATCAAGACGTTTGCGTTCCTGCACAACCAAACGCACCCTTAGTGTGTTCCTGCACAACCAAACGCACCCTTAGTGCGAAACTGCTAAACTAAACGCACCCTATGTTGCTTATGTTAACCCAAACGCACCCTCTCGGTGAAACTGTTAACCCAAACGCACCCTCTCGGTGAAATCGTTAACCCAAACACACCCTATGGCGGTTTAAGAACAACTAAACGCATAAACGCACCCTATGCATTTCTATCAAAACCAACGCACCCTATGCGTTTCTAAGAAAACCAAACGAACCCTTTTGGGTCGTTTTTAGACCAAACACACCCTTTGTGGGTTGTGACTGCAACCCAACGCACCCTACATGGTTGTACCCAGATCCAAACGCACCCTTGGTGGTGGCTACCACCCAAACGCACCCCCTAGGGGTGGTTGTACAACGCACCCTTGTGGGTCACTGCAGACCAAAGGCAGCGTGTTGGTGGTTTAAAACCGCACGCACCCTTGGTGGTGGTGCGTGGTGGGTGTAGCGTGGCGGTGTGGATCGGTGTGGGTTGGATTAGGAGAAATGATGTTGGTGGATCGGTTTTTTTGGGGGGCGGGTTTGGAAAAAGTTTTGCGTGGTGGCGCTGAGGTGGTTGTTTGTTTGTGGTGACGGCCAACCCCCCCCCCCCGGTCCGGTGGGTGGCCGAAATCCGGCCGGAGGTGGCCGGAAAATAGGAGAGGAAAAATGGGGGCTAGGTTAAAAATGAGTTACCCTAATACTTAACTATATATATATTGAAAAGTTTAAAAAAATGACAATTGCACAATAGATCAAGGTTCATGTTGAATATCACTAGAGGGACCAAAAGTGTAATTTTTGTTAAATAGTGGTTCGGGACTCGTTTAAGCTACTTAATGGATGATTTAAAACACGAAACTTGCGCCTTTGCATTCCAAATGATTTTTCCATGAAATATGAGTATTTACATGACTAGTTTTCATAAACGTTTTAAAATTTTATTTAAAATGTTTATTATTTATTTTTGTAACACGATTAAGCTTTGTTTAAAAAAAAATATAAACTTTAACTTGAATATCCGCGTTTTAAGACAAACTTCATTCAATAAAATGATCAATAATTTATTAAATATTTTTATTTAATAAAAAGGTGATAATTAAATATAATTTAATTATTTTCGTGTCGGTACGCGTTGTTCTCGTTTTCAAAATTTTGTGAGGGTATTTCAGCCCTTTTCTGCTTGTTTTCGGGTCTCAGGCAAAACTAAAACGTTGTCCGGAATGTCGTTATACATCAAATTGCTTTAGAGTCTGAGTCGTGAAAATGTGATTTAGCGGGTCGTTTTTGATAAGTCAATTTAGGAATAACATATATCTTCTTGTTTTCAAGTCAAATAAGTTAAAAATAAATTTGCACATGAGAGATATGTAATAATAAATATGATTTATTATGTAAATATGTTCCGAAAAATTACCGGTTACGCGGTAATCGTTTTTATGTGACAATAAAAGATCAAAAGTCAAAAAGTTAAGTCGGACTCAAAAAGTCAAAGGGTAAAATAGTCATTTAAAATTTCAAAAATTGCCAGTTGTTGCAGCTATTTTTTGAATCGAGACCCTAATTTTTGGGGTTTTTGGTTCGTGTTCTACTTGCATGTTGTGGTCTTTTGGGTTCTACATGATTGTCAATTGACGTATGGAAGTTGCTGATTTGATTTTGGTAATCTATCAGCATGGTTCGCTTATGTCCTAAGGTTTAGGATATCCCAACCGGGTTTAATGGAAAATGGGTGAACTTGGTTGTTTAACTGGGTAAATGGTCCTTATTCTGCATTTAATGCTTATGGGTTGGTTGAGAAGTATCAAGGGTTGACTTATGTCATTGTTGAGTTCATATTTGGAGTTGAAGAAGCCATACTAATGGTTGTAGTGGAAGAAACGAGCGCTCATATTGATTACGCTTTATTTAGTGTTTTTTGATATTGTTCTTGTTTCTTTCGTGGTAGTCAAAGGAATGGTGTGTCATTCCTATGTCATTTTCTTGGTTTTTGCATAGTGGTGCATTATTATTGTGCCCATGTAACGGGCTGGGGTGTAGGACTTCACCTACACCTTTTGTACTTAAACGCTTTTTTAGTAAAATATAATTTACCGAGGAAACCCTTTACCCAAAAAAGCTTACCTCACTATTCCCCTAGAGAACGATCAATCCACCAAGTCTTGCCTATACTACACTGCAACGATTAGGTACTCTGCCTAGGAGGATTGTAAATTTTTTGCGTTTACAATTATCCGCATCAACAACCCTCTATCAACCTAAATCACTTGTCAAATTTGATGAATAAGAGATCAAGTTAGATGACTTAGTTAAGATGATACCTTAAGGCACTGCTAAAATGCTTAATGAATGGAACTTCTTATATAATGATCACCCAATTGATGTGTCCAGTAATGATGAAGCTGAATTTCATATGGACACTGATTACACCACTCCTAAGTCTCCTCCAGCCTTATGAACGACCCTTTAGATTCAAGAACTTACCAAGCAGGTTATGCTTCTTTAGTCTCAAAAAGAAAAGGCTGAAGAAGTATGGAAGTTGTTGAAGATAAAGATGCCTTGTTAAAAGCTTGGAATTCATATCCCAACATTACTCAGTTTACTGAACTTCTGGTAACAACTCTAAGACCTGAGTTTGAAAAGCTTGTTAAGGGTCAGGATTTTAGTGCTCACCTTCCTACTAAACTGAAAGTTTTACCTGCCCAAATGGATGAATTCACTAAGTCTTTGGGTGCTTTGAAGAAATATGTTGAAGAACTGGAGATGGATTTCCATAAGGATTTGAAGGAAATTCCCATATGGCTCATAGAATTTTCTAACTCTCTCTCAACTCTCACAACAAGTTATAGCAATCTGGAAGGACTCAAGCTGGAGTTGTTAAAATTGGTTAATCATTAACCCTAACATTATACTAATATTCTACGAGATACGCAGCGGATATAGATCACATATAGCACAAATAATTAACCATAAAAAACATAAACATAAATAAAGGATACATACCTTTAGCAACCAAGCTAGTGACGAAACGTAAGCGTCTTCGTATACACACACATGTGTTTAATCGTTCTTAACCAAAACCACTATTAGTTACTAAAATAAATCACCTCCACGTGTATCCACACTACACGTCAAACCATATCACCCGAATGCTAGTTCTTGACCAACGAGCAATAGAACACAAGAACAATTGAAATTGAAAAACCCTAAGGGTTTGTTTTGTTCATTCGACCAAAAGGAAAGGAGAGAAGAAAAGATGGGATGAGATTTATGAGCTCTAGGGTCCTCCTTATATAGTAGATGATTTTGAGGTTTACCTAAAATACATAACTTGGAGGAAAAGATAGCTCAAAACCCAATCAAACATCCCTTTGGTCCTATGGCCGGTCAAACCAAGCTCAACACTCCATTGGTGTTGACTTTTTGACTTTTCTAATATTTATGGTTAATTACATTTAATTACCCATTAATTAAAAAGCCTTTATAGTTAATTATTCATAATGAACTAATTAACGACCGTCAGTGTTCTTTCGTTAAATCATATATTAATATAAGTAATAAATATACAATTATATTATTATAAACATTAACAGAATGATATCTAAGTGTAGACGTGTGTGACCCCATATGCTCACGTATTTCCAGTTGTATAAATATCCGTATGACATGAGCACAAACCAACAGCTCCCACTTGTGAATGTCTTATTCATATAATATACTATACTAACATTAACGAGCAGTCTAGCAACATCATTAATGCTCCCAGAAATACTTGAGTATGCAGTTTTGGTAAACAACTCAGCCTTCCATGGTTTATGTCAGTCCTATCCCTTTGTTTCAGATACAAAGTTAAATATGAACATGGATCAATAGTCATTCCATAATTTAATGATTATGTTTCTCGTATCAGTATTGAATTCAGATAACCAAACGTAAAAAGAATCATCTTAACCACACTTTGGGCACGGCCATGCAAATATCTGATCAACCCAACGAGGGGCCCAGTAAGTATCTTACTCCCAAACATGTGGAGGAACAAATTCTATTTTGACTATAAGTGTCCGTCATGTATTTTAAAACATTTCTAAAAATAGTCCTTATAACTACCCTTTGACAGTATAGTGGTAGACTACAGTGAAGAAATGCTATCCATACATGCAAAACCCGCTTGCATCTCAAGTATAAGGATAAACATAACTTTCACCATATGTGTAATGCACCTAATGACGCTGATCCATAAAGTGATTAACACAGGTGGGGTATCCAATATTCAATCTCATTGAATAACATGTGAAGTTGGCAGAATCATCTTTACATATTCTCCAGAATACAACCAGACAGTCACATTTACCTTGTCTTAACAATATTACCATATCGTTAACTGGTAATGGATCAAGCTTTAGAATGCCAAAAAAAACATTCATGGATTTAAACATGTAAATATAGGACACGATTATTATAAAAATGAAAACAATATACCACGTATATTAATTCATTCAAAAGGAATAACAATCGTTTAACATCTCATTATCCAAATACTAACTAACACATCATAGATTTACATGAGAATACTAGCAGGAACAATCCCAATCGCCGTAGCATGTTCATAATGCTTATTGAACGACATTGGTTTTATGAAGGGATAAGCTACGCTGTCATCTGTGTGAACTTTCTTAAGGACAATATCATGTTCTTGAATTACTTCACGAATGTAGTGATATTTCCTTTGAAAATGTCTGGCTCCCTTCAAGATACCGGGATCATTGGCGATTGCTCTTGCAGGTTCATTGTCACATAACATCTCCATAGGTCTTTTATTTGATGGCACGACATCGCCAAGTCCATCAATAAATTTCCTCATCCAGACAGCTTCCATTGATGCTTCAGCAGCAACAATGTACTCGGATTTTGTACCAGTAGTGCTTTGCTTGGCACTCTTCTAGTCTACGACTCCACCATTAAGTATGAACACATATCCCATTTGAGATTTAGTATCGTCCTTATCTGTTTGAAAACTTGCATCAGCATAACATGATACTTTCTGCTCAGCTTCAGGTTTTGTCCCATACACAAGAACCATATCTTTAGTATTCCTTAAATACTTAAGAATAGTTTTAACAGCAGTCTAGTGAATCTCACAAGGATTTTGTTGAAAACGACTACACAAATTCTGCGCAAAGGCAATATCAGGTCTAGTACATCTAACCGCATACATGATTGAGCCTATAGCCAAAACATAAGGAACTCTCTGCATACGTTGTACCTTACTAGGTGTTTTAACACCTTCGGACTTTCTATAGTCTAGCTTTTCCATCATTGGAGTATAACCCCTTCTTGGAGTTTTCCATTCTAAATTTCTTTAGGGTTTTCTCTAGATAAGCACTTTGACTAAGAGCAATTAACCGCTTAGATCTATCACGTATGATCTTGATTCCAAGGATGTATGCCGCTTATCCTAAGTATTTCATAGAAAAACACTTACAAAGCCAAGAATATGAATGCAACACTACTCCCACTAGCTTTGAGACATACACATGGCTCATTAGGATTTTGAGTAAAACCAATCTTCTTGATTTCTATATCAAACCTTTTATTCCAACTCTTAGATGCTTGCTTCAATCCATAAATGGAGAGTTGAAGTTTACAAACTTTGTTAGGATGTTTCGGATCCACAAACCCCTCAGGTTGCACCATATATACGTCCTTGCTTAGGTGACCGTTTAGAAAGGCGGTTTTGACATCCATCTTCCAAATCTCATTGTCATAGAACATGGCTATGGCTAAAAGAATCCTTATAACTCTAATGTCTGCAATAGGAGAGAAAGTTTCCCCATAATCTACACCGTAGGTTTAGGTATAGCCTTTTGCTACCAGAGGAGATTTAAAGGTATGTACATCGCCATCCATGTCAGTCTTCTTCTTGAAAAGCCATTTACTCCCAATAGTTTGACCATTAGGAGGAAGCTTAACTAAATTCCAGACTTGATTATATTTCATGGATTGCATTTCCGTATTCATAGCTTCAAGCCATTTGTCATATTCAGTATCTGATAATGCAGCTTTATAATTAGGAGGTTCATTAAGATCCCCTAATTCATTTTCCTTAACTTCAACATAGAAACCATATCTATCTGGTGCTTGAGGTATCCTTGCGAATCTACGAATAGGAACTTTAACATTTTGAGGCTCGACCTCGATGGGCACGACCTCATTATGTTCTTCGCTAGTATTTTTAGAAGGTTGTGTATCTTCTTCTTGAATTAATTCAAGTCCTTCGTCACTCCCACTCATTTTGAGAAGTCCATGACTCCCACTTGCTTCTTGTACTATGAGGCAATTCTCAAAGAACTCAGCATTTCGAGCAACAAATATCTTGTTCTTGGGTTGATAGTAAATGTAGTAACCCATTGTTTCCTTTGGGTAACCTACAAAGATACACTTAATGGATCTAGGATCAAGTTTTTCAGGCGCGTCTCATTTTACGAGTGCCTCACAACCCTAAACCCTTAAGTAGGACAACTTAGGAGCTTTCCCATGCCATATTTCATAAGAAGTCCTTTCAACCTTCTTAGTTAGAACCATATTGAGAATGCGAGCTGCAGACTCGAGAGCATATCCCCAAAAGGATTTTGGCAGAGTTGTTAGATTCATCATGGATCAAACCATATCAAGCAAAGTTCGATTCCTCCTCTCAGACACCTCATTATGTTGTGGTGTATAAGGCGGAGTATCTTGTGATACAATACCATAACTTTTCATGTGATTAACAAAATCATGACTCATGTATTCTCATCCTCGATCGGATTAAATAGCCTTTATCTTTTTACCGAGTTGATTTTCAACTTCATTTTGAAAGACCTTAAAAGTTTCAAATACCTCATGTTTATGTTTCATTAAGTAAACATAACCATAACGGCTAGCACCCTCTCTGTAGAATACTAGTAATCTTATGATCAAACCAAGAACAAGAGTGAGATGTGGGTTGTGATGTTAGAGAGAGATGGGATTGAAAATGGATGAATTGTATTAAAATGGAATGTAGTAAAATGGAACAACCAACCCTCTCCAAGACTAGGAGAGGGGATATATATATCCTAATGTGGCCGGCCATGGGCTAGGATGGGTCTCCCATGGGCCTTGGGCCGGACTAGATTACTAATCTAATCATTATACTAACTACGAGCTAAGACCTGTTACAACTTGGAAGTGACCGACACTTTTCATGTTTCCAACAATCTCCCCCTAAGGGAGGTCACTCCAATTTAAAAGACTTTAAACCTAGCATTCTATGCTTTATCTTCAGTCTTTAGCTCGTACTCTTGACTTTCTCTTGTGAATATGTTGTAGTGATCATTGACTTCTTGGATTGAGCTTGTTCCTTGAACTTGTATTTGACATTGTGATCTTGAGCATCTTGAGATCATCAACCAAGCACAATCTCTTCGCCATCTTGTAACTTTGCCATCTTGTGAACTTGCAACTTCTGGACCGACATGCTCATACCTTTCTTAATTTGTTGATTTGGAAAGCTTTAATGTTGCATCTTTCTTGAAATTCTTTAACTTTAACACTTCGTCACTTCGAGAAAGATGTGCGGTATCAGAGTAGCGGAAGTCTTGAAACATGTACTTGAGCTTTCATGATGTCTTTATGTTTGTCGGTCGGGTATGAGCATGTGGCTATGGATCTTGTGAGCCAGCTGGAATCAGGGACCTCCACCACCATTTTAAATAGCCTGCATAAAACAGTTAGCAATAAAGCAGGGGGACGAATATGGCTTTGTCATTCGCCCAGGTTTGGTTGGAGTAACCTTCAGATCCGTGAGGATCGACCTGTGATCAGATAGATTCAATTTAAGAAGAATCTTCTTGACAGGATTTCCAGCTGTAGTATTGAATCTTTCTAACACATAAGTATTAGATTCATCGTACTCAGCATGTTCTCATTATCGGAACGTCTCAAAGCAGACAGCACGATAAGAGTGAACCAGTGAGTTACTATCTCACCGATTGATATAGAAAATTGATTTGAAAATCAATCGGTGTATCACTTACAAAATTGTTTTTGTGACACACCGAGAGTGTTTATCATTTCAAAAATTCATTAACAACCGTTGATCCATTTCCTGGAACAAGTTTGATTCTTATAGAATCGCACCATCGTTTCTTTCCAGTTGTCACAAGTTTGATTCATAAAGAATCGCACAAGTTACCTACCATGAGCTTGTTTGATGTTGGCTCAAGCAGGATTTCCATCTTCATTGTGAATATGTGTTGGCTCAAAGTAACTGGATTTCCTCTCTTCATTGTGAATGATTATTCAATCTCTGATGGTTCTACGGACAAAATCACAAGGTTGAATGTCGAAGGACATTCTTATTAAATGATATACTTGTAATACAACATGGTGTGACGAACTGAAGCCAAGTAGAATTTGACAAAGTGTCCGTAAATGAAGAATTCTAATGGAATTGATTTTACCTTTCTAGGCCTCTCAGACTCAATAGTGCACTTTGTTTTTTGTGATTGGAGGCTGGAGCTTTCTCATGAGTGGCACACAGCGATCCCATAGTGCTCACACCTTTTAAACATTTTCAAACGTATAACTCGGACTCGTGAGGAGAAGGTCATTGTAATGAAGTTGTTCTCCACTACCCACAGTATCAGTAGTGTTTTTGAAAACAATAGTATCATTTCTGATACACTTTGAGTGGCTGGGAGGGTTTGTGCATATAGCGTCAATGGGGTCCATGACTGTCTTCAATGTTCAGACTTACTCCTGAGTGTTTCTGACAGCAATATGTATTGGCCCCGGTTTCTGCCTGAGGTATGGAGGGCTTCTTTATTTTAACCCTTATCCTTACATATCTTTTTTCATTCCTTCAACCCCTTCAATGCTTACAATGACTTAATTAAACATTACACTTTAGTTGGGTTTGTTCCGTGTTAGCTCCATGTCAGAGTCAGAGACCTAATATACCTAATTCTACAATTACTCCAACTTTCCACAAACCTACGGTACTTCTACATACCCTATTATGTTCACATCCAATTATTCTCCCCTCCTTTAACTGTCCGTCACATTTTGAATGTAAAACCCACATCCCTCACCCCCCCCCCACCTCCTATATAAACTCATAAAAAAACTCACCACCCTCCCCCCCCCCGGACCTTTCTTTTGTTACTTTCCTCCACGATCTTACCCCCCATATTGAAAATTTCAATCAAAGTGTTTGATATAAATATCAAAAGAGTTACACTTTGAGAGTTTTTTCATCATCACTAAAAGCTCCCCCTTAACATGTGCATCGTAATCGTAGTACATGCTAGGTATGGAGTGCATTGAGTCCATTTTATTTGATCACTTCTGTCAATATACATTAAGTCCAGGTTAATCACATTTTCTCCCCTTATCCAAAATGTTAATCCCTTGATATTTTGGATATCAATTGATTAACCGTTCGGGGACAAAATGAGATATGCTAGCAGATTGGAACATGTTATTGCTCCCCCTCAACTTTTGAGGGATTATAAGATGATGCTGAGTACAATTATTTGAAAATTTTGAATTTACTAAGAAATTCTTGAAAAATTTGTACTCGAGCACATCTTATTTTTCACCAAAAAGTCTACACTAATAATGAACATATTCACAAGATACAAGTATTCACGAGGATAGACCTTGTTAAGATGAGAACAACATATGATAAATCATATGGTCCTTTGTAGTAGCCGTAGATCACCCCCGTATTGTCTTCCACCTACAAATCTCTCCAAACTCCTCATTATCCTCCTTGTCTTTAGCCTTTTGTCAATCGCCTGAATCATAGCTCTTGCATTTGCTTTGTCACGTTGGCTCCAAAAAGTCTGTGGCAGATACTCCATTCTAATTCCCTTGAGGCGATCATTTAGAGCAGTCCGAACATCATCGAGAGTACCATCGCTGAACTTGTGTAGTTCGTCAATGCGCATCAATCTGTTCTTCTTGTCTTTGTTCTCGTAGATGAATCCTCTTGGATCGGAGTATGGTGTATAAGCGTCTTGTCTTCTCAGATTGGATCTGTACGTGTCAGGCTTTGTGAGGTTGAGTTTCTTTTGATAGCTTTCAACACCCAATTGAAGATCTTCCACAGCTTTGGGATTTCAAACGGCTTCTTGTGAACATTCTTAAGGAGACATTAAATGCAATACGTTCTTCAACGTTGAGATTTGTCACTTTTCCTTGTACGAGAAGAAGCAGCATATCTTCAATGTCTTGGATCCTTAGTCTGTGGAAGTCGCCTTCTTTGAACTTGTAAAGAACGTCGTCTTGAGTAGACTATTTCCACCTTAGTGACAGCAATAATCCGTTTTTTTTAGTAGACGTCACGAGCTGAATCCCTTGAGGTCGCAAATGCATAGAACTGTCTTCGCTTTTTGCCCCAATGTGAGATTCCCCAGAGGGCGAATTTGTCGTATTTGGACTTTATCATTTTGACTCCTCATTAGAGTTGGGCGCACTAAGTCTTCTATCCATTTGATATGCCCGTAATCTGCAGCTGTTGTCTTTCGTAACCGAAGTCGTAGTATCTTGCGGCTTGTCTCTCCACCACGTAGGTCTCAAGGCTCAGTTATTGATGTAGTGATGAAAAACGGTATACATGACGGACCTTGAGAATTTGGAAATAAACGGGTAGTGGCTTGTCAGCAGATCATGTGGATTAGTGGCGTCATTTAGGTTGATCCAGTCAATCTTTCGGTTGTGGCTTAGTAGACTTCTTCACAAAAAATATTCAAGTTCAGTCAAAACTCTTGCAATTGCCTTTCATCCGATTCAAATGTTGGACCTGCTAGCAATTCAGGTGTTAGTGTTTGAACATTTAGCCGGTTCATCACAAAGCGGGAGAAGAAGTCAATGTCAGTGTCGGTTAGTTCACGAAAGCTCTCGCAGGGTCTTGTCTTTGTTGCCAGATTGCTTAGGCCAAGGTTGGACAGATTCAATGAACGGCTAGGTCAGGACTTATTACATGCATGATCAGGAGAAGGTAGTCATGTAGGTTGTTGCAACCAGTCCAGGAGATGTTCGGACCTCTTCTTCTGCTTGTTCATCATGGACACCTGTTTCAAACTCCTGGTGTGCAGGTGCTTCAAAGACATCTGTAGTTTGCATAGTTTCCTCTACCGGAGCAGATTGGCTAGCAGATTGCTTGTGAGTCTTAGATCCTGTAGTGGTAGTCTTTCCTGCTGTCGTGGTTGTCGTTTCACTTGGAGCACTGGTAGAAGCGGGTTCTTTTCCTGACCTTCTTCTTTTGGACCCCCGGTCTGTTCCAGCGGAGGGTTCTTGATCATCATCTGCACCGTCTCTAGGTCTTTTTATTGTGACCGTATCGCCATATGTATCTAACAAGATTTTGTCGGCTTCATACGCATCAACTAATGCCTTGTAGAGCTGCCTTTGAATGTCTGACCTGTTGATAGAGTTGTTAGCTTCCATCTTGTCAATTAAGATCTTTTTCAGCTCTAGTTCTGAAAGATTAGCAGCTACAGCATGAGACGTGTTGGCTTCCTTTGATGATCGTACCAGAACCTCAGACTCGAGTTGATCGATTACTAACTTCTCGATTTTTGGAGTAATTTTGGAGACTTCCTTTTTGACTTGTTCCTTGATAATTTTCTTCATTCCTTCATCGATTGAATCAAGGAATTATTGATTTGCAGTATTAGACTCTTCTCGAATTCTGTCATACTTCAATTGGACTGCAACGTCCACTGCTTCCCGCATTTTATTTGCTAGATATGGATCAACGATGCCAGGAATGAAGGAGAGCGCTTCAGCATATTGATTTGTTTGTCTGAGTTCGAGAAGTTGTCTTCTAAACGCTTTCAGTCTGTAAATCAATGCCAAACAACGAAGAAGTTAGGAAGATTTGTAGCGAGGAGCTATGTAGTCTAGTAGTAGCCTGTGTCAGAATTGGTGGTTGTTGAATTTAAATGACGAGAGGATTCGGTGTTGGAGGGCGATTGGTTTGTGCAGTGAAGGATGGTTCCACAATGGCAGTTACAAGGTATCAATTAGAGAGGTTGCTTCAGTATGTTGTCCAAAAAATATCATCAACACGGTATCTTGGTTTGGGATGCAGCTATGTTAGAGACGATAGCTAAGATGATACAGACGAGCTCTGTTGTTGGGACCCCCATTTTCAGGATTTACCGGTGTTAGGGTCTCATGAGTGTCTTCTATTTTCTGGGTTGCTTGAAACCTGGGGGGTAATATACATCTGTCATTACATCATCTTCTTCCATCAAGATGGTAATTGGTATCTTCGACTGCCTATTTCCTGATCCTCATTCATATGTAGCATCTTCATCCGACTCTGGCTCCTTTCACAACATTCGTTCCTTAAATTTCATTGTTTCTGTCTTCTTTCATCTGGATTGATGAGATATGAGAGGGTGTGTGAATTATAGGGAGCGAAAGACCATCATCTTCCTCAGTTTCACTCTTCATTGTATTATGTCATCATCATGAGTTGTGAAGACAATGGATGGATAAATTCCTCACCATCATCTTTGATTCAGTATTGCTTCATCATTCATCATCTTGATCTTTCTCATTCATAGTCATGTTCATCATTCTATCATCATCTCCTGTGTAGTCTCATTTTGCTTCATTTTTATCTGCATCTTCATATCTTGCAGGGGCCCTTTTTCTCATCATCTTGATCATGTCACTTGTTTCTAAGAGATATCATCTATGAGTCATAATCAGGTGCATCGGGAACCCATGGATGTAACACCCCCTAGTTCCTTCATCTGCACCGAACCTGGCACATGAGAGCTGTGAGTTTCTTGAGGCTTCTTTTGTGATTATTTTTAGTTGCTCAGCCTCTGTCAAATCCGCCCTCAGAGATAGTCGCACAACTCTGTAGTCTTTGCTTCCTTTACCAGACTACTTTTTCTTTTCTTTTTCTATGGGGGGCAGTGGGAGGCTTCTGTTTAGTGGTTGTATCTGTATTAGCTTTCTTCTTACTTCTTTGTCTTGGAGGTATAGTTCCTTGAACGCAATAGCATAATACTCTTTGTATGATTCAGAGTTGCGGGATGTCCTCGTTGGCTTAATGCTACTGGCAAGATAGTCCTGTACACTGAGTGTCTTCATTCCTTGAGATGAATTGATTGTTGTGAAATATGAGGTCATCTCTGGCATTAATGCCATAATTTATCTTGGTTCTTCGGAGGAATTGAAGGGTCTTTTTCCATGACAAAGTTGACGACTAACTTGGTGAAACGAGGATAGTACATCGCATTTGCCCTTCTTCGTATTTTTGTTTCTCTATCTAGTAAATGAAGTCCTCACACAGAGATAAAGCATAATCAACTTTCTTTTATTGTATACTTACCCCACAGATTTGAGCTTGAGAAAGACGAAGACTGTCATAGGATGGTTTACCACTGAGACATTTGTTGATGATAGCGGCAAATGATCTCCAGGGTTGATGCAGTTTATTGACATTAACATCACGTGATCTTCCTTATTTCTCCAGAGTGACCAAGACTAGCTAGAAAGGCGAGAAATATCTCTCAGAGGTGGTTCTCCAAACTTTTATTACCGATTTTAGGGCAGATTTGAAGTATGTCTCTGAATCTCGATAACAGTCCCGAGATTAGCTGCTTTTTGTTTTTGTCTTGATCTGACAAGATCGATTATGAACATAAGCAGTGGCCCAGAATTCTTGCATATAGATCTCTGGAGCATCAGCAGTGACTTGGAATGCCTTGTAGAAAGGAGTGAGTTTTGAAACATCGTAGAACCAATGAAGAGTCTGCTTCCTTTGATGTGACATCCGAACTTAAGCGAGATTACATTTACCACTTATGTCGCGACAGAGGAGCACCAATGGCATCATCCAAGGGCAATCTGATCCGCTATTGTGAGATTTCCATGAGTCTGTTTAAGAAAGAGTTAGAGTGCGTTTTATAAGAAGACACAATCATTCATTGATGAGAACCTTTATGACTTTTAGCACTTTTGAGATCAATCAATTAGATAGACTAATAGCGTTATGAAGACACAAGCACCTTATACTAGTTAAGTTGAATGTAGTTAACCTTGGTTTTGTCCAGCTTTTACTGTCTATTTTAAACTAAGAGATTTGTTTAATTTAATCTTAGTGAGAAAAAATTTGATCTTAAGTGTGTTATGTCGGAAAAAATTGGTTAAGTGTTGATAACTTCACTCGTTCGGTCCTCAAAGAAAACACCTTGATCGGTTTCCACTAAATTACGCTCGTTCGGTCCATTTAAACAAGCACTCGTTCGGTCCATATAATCCTACAGTCGTTCGGTCCTCACTATGAGTTGCTCGTTCGGTCCTCACTAATTGACTCTCGTTCGGTTCTCACTATCTTTCTCTCGTTCGGTCCTCACTACCAGTCGCTTGTTCGGTCCTCACTATGAGTTGCTCGTTCGGTCCTCACTAACTGTCTCTCGTTCGGTTCTCACTATCCTTTTCTCGTTCGGTCCTCACTACCAGTCGTTTGTTCGGTCCTCACTATCAGATGCTCGTTCGGTCCTTACTTTCATACGCTCGTTCGGTCCTTACTAGGACACACTCGTTCGATTCACAACAATTTGCTAGTTCGGTCCATATGGTTTTATACTCGTTCGATTCATACATATTTTGATAGTTTGGTTTCTTAAGGTTGTACTAGATCGATCCTAACAGTTAATGCTTTAATCAAGTTTTACCACTACTCTAAACATATCCCGGAAACCATGTTATAACAATCACACAAAAATATATCACATTTATTCATATTTCCATTTATTCGAGCACAAAACATTCAAGAGGAAGATTAAATCATACAAAACAATAAAACTCGACTAACCTATACATGTATTACACCTAATACTACAAAAGCCCTCAATCAATTTAAGGATTTAACCACAGTTTGATTTTAAGAACCCTAATTTTATAATTAGGGCAACTTCAATCAAATGTGGTGAAATCGTTCAATTCCTTTGGGATTCGAGTTGATTAGGTGAAGAAAATCAAGATTTCAGTTATACCTTCGAGATGAAACGGAGTGAATCAGCTTGTTTGATGTGATTCGAGTGGAAAGTGTTCGTGTGTGTGTTTGAGTGTGTGGAGATTGTGTGAACAGTGATGGGGACGGGTGGGGGGTGGCATTGTTATAAACCAATTTTAACTTTGACACATTTGGCCCCTCATCTTAACACTACTCATTAATCTTGCAAATTAGGTTTTATAAAGTATATTCAAGTTAAACAAATAGCACACAT
>BQNB010058080.1:0-37926 GCA_026074375.1 Tanacetum coccineum
AGCTTAAATTTATATAAGTTAAGGGGCAAGCTAGAGCTTAACATGCTCGATCAAGTCAAAATTTATTCTTATTCTTACCATCAAAAAATCAAAAATTCGTGTCAAAACACTTATTTTATTTTTGATTTTTTTAAATTTGGCCTAAAATCACATATTTTTGGTGATAAAATGAGGTTACGTGAAGACAAAGCAAATGCAAGTAAGATCAAATCGAAAGATCCCCACATACTAGAACTAAACATTGACCTCAATGTTTAAAAGGGTCTCTACGCAAATCTAAAGCCGTTTATTAATTATGCTAATAGATAAACGTTAATCAATAAGATCTAGGATATCAGATCCTCATATATAAGCATGCGAAGGATTAAAGATCGAGTGAACGATGGACAAAACCACGAGCACGAGAGTCTTCATAATCCGAGCAATCCTGGACATAAAACACAAAACACAAAACACGAGAAATAAAGAGGCGAGCCTACTCACATTACACTTATTCATTAACATACTACTACTAAGGATAAGCATGGGTTGCCACCCGCGAAGCGCTTGTTTTTGTTAACCGAGTCTTGAGCCTGACTCGATCCCCCATACTTGATTTGGTCAAGGAGGATAGAAATGGAGATAAGGAACATCCAAGATAGGAATGTCCCCTCCATAAATCATCATCGGGCTTTCAGAATCATTAATAAGCTGAAAAACTTTAAAGCCCCGATGAGATAGAAGATGAGGAGATTTCTCCTCTTTTGAAATGAGAATTCCAGGATTGAAAACTTTGTCCTCATTTTCGGATGAAAATGGAAGCAAAGTGTCAAACACTGGATAAAGGGTGGGAAGGGTGGGTAAAACATTAGGCACATGAACATAAAGTTCTCTTGTCGAATTATCAGAAATATCATCCACCACTTTTGTAGTCAAAACTCCTGTATCGGGCTCAATATCAAAGTAAACATCATCATCTAGAGGTTTTTTAGGAGGACGAGGAGATGATGGAACATTATAAAAATCAACGTGAAATGATTCATACTCAGGAAGGGAAATATAATCATTGTTAAGTAATTCTGCAAGAAAAAGAACATCCCCCTCCGAGTCATAGTCGTCATTCTCAATACCCGGTGGTATCGAGTCATCCGGAGCAAGAAATATATCGATCTCCTCCATAAGAGAGTCACTATCCTCGACGGGGATAGGAGATGGGGAGAAAGATTCGATAATAGCATCAGGAATCTCAGAATTAAGTTCTTTCGGAGAGTGAGGAAATGATTTATCATTCAACAAATTTTCAATTAGACGGATATCTTCTTCCGGATATGCTTCAACAATTCCCGGTGGAATTGGATCGATAGGAGCGAGTTTACCGGTGAACTCCTCGATAAGAAAAATTATTGAATTAGCACGATTAAGCAAAGATTGTACTGAATCGGGTATGGTATCTAAGTGATCAATTTCTTTTCCCGGTGGAATAGAAACGATATCATCTAAACCCTCATTCTTAGAAGAAGAATCATCACAAACGGGCATATCACACTCACTTTCGTAATCGGTTAAATCCTTGGACTCACTTGGGATTGGGACAAGGTTCTCAACACTAGACTTTATGCAGACCCTCCACCTCAGAAAATGACTCGTCATCACTAGAGTGTATAATCATCGTAGAGACAAAATAGGATTTGAGAAAGACAAAAATAGGAAAGAATCATACACAAACGCACATCACACTCACTTACAGTTAACGAAACACACACCAACACACTTGGGGTTAGGTTGTAAGGTCCTTAAAACACTATACTCATTTTTCTCGTCGATTCGTTTTCGAAATAGTGTTAAGATGCCCAACCCCATTAGAGAGAGTCCGTAATCGGTAATCCGGTGCGATTGCAACTGACATAGAGGAAGTTCAAAAATAATAGCTCTCAAAGGAATAGAAATTTCCCTGTCATCGTCATCAACGTCATCATAAAAAAGGATCTACAAAATTGACACACACCCAACTTTAGCTGCCGCTCTCCAGCAAAAATACTTTTCTCTTTGCTTTTCTTAACTTATTTTATTATAACATTTCACAAAGGAGCTTGAAAAGCATGAGGAAGTTTCGCTTCAAGAAGCAATCTGCATACTTTTTTCTTCATGAGGTATGATGAGAGACGACTATTTCGAGGTTGATATTGGTTAAAACCAGAAGAATTAGAATTAAGCAAAAATAGGCTCTATATAATTTCAGTTGTTGACATAGAAAAGTCTCATGATAACCCCTACCGTTACAACAAATAAATAATTGTTGAAATGTAGGTTGAAAGTTTAATGGAAACTTATCAAATTTTATGATTGACACACGTTCTGGCTCAAGACAAGCGGACTTATGTGGACAATCGTAACCAAAATGAGCATCGTTTCCCAGACATAACCACAAGAATACATTTGGGGTTGTGGAGGTGGTTTGAGAAAAGTTAGGAGAAAATCATAAAAGAATTCGGATTTAGGAATCATTTACGAATGAGTTTCCCAGCCTTTAAAACCAGCATATAGAACAAACTTCCATCCATATAATTTCTTCTACACCGCACACAAGTACACCTGTCCAGAACAGACAAAAAGACAACCGCCAGAAAACCGGACCACCACACTTGAAACCAACCAACGTCAGGGAGAGGTAGGGTGTGTAAGTAATACTACCTTATGAATATACAACAAATAGGAAGGTAATACGACGATCATAATATAAATGCAAAAATGATAAATGAGTATAGTTTTCTATTTTTGAATTTTATATAAAATAAAAATATTTTTGCAATTTTAAAATATTATATAAAACATAAAAGGAAAAATAAAATAAGAACATGAACATATTATATTTGGATTTTATATATATTTTTCATAATACGAAAAATAAATTTTCCTCAAGAAGGATCTTTACGGCACTAACACGAAAACACCAAGTAAAAATCGTACGACTCTCCCCGTTCAGCACGCTATTTTGGTCTCATATAAATACTTACTAGCTGTATGTATCCATATTATTAATTATTCCTGTTAGAATAAGAAACTTAGGAAAAAGTAATAATTAATCTTCCGAGTTGTACCCAACGAGAATTCGAATAGAGATTTACGTTTATGTCTATTCGTTTTTATGCTTTGAATACCTTTTAGATTTTGGTTTTAATACTAATATAATAATCACTAAAAATTACCAATCATAAATTACTCATAATAAGACGACCAAATTTAAAGCTAAATGATCAAAAGATATTTAAGAGACATAATAGCTGCTAAGTGACAGTGAAAATGCCATCAAGCGTAATTAAAGTTTTACTTAACAGAATTAATTTCCTTAAAAAAGAATAATTATCTCACAGATGATAACGTTGCTTATATTGACAAAATAACCTCTTAAAAAAGTATTATTACTAGATGTGTAGTTTGAACTTATTTTTCGGATTTTGCCCTTTTAAACATTCAAGACTACAAATCAAATAACCCGAAAATTATTAAATCAACAATTTACTATTTAATTCCAACTAAAGAACACTATCCCAAGTCACTTAACAACATACTAAAAACTACTTTATACTCCATAAACATGGAGACATCAAACAATAATAGGCATAACTACGCTACGGATAACAACTAAAGCAACAATAATAATAAATAAGCTAAATAAAATGATAGAAAAAGAATAATAGAAAAGAGATTAAAAGTCACCATATTGAAGATTACGGACAAAATGAACTCAAAGCCATACTTTAATCGATCCCCAATTTACAAACTCATATACCCTTATTCTTTCCGATAGCTTGTGAATCAACTCTTCAATCACCAATTAAGGTTCCAACACAACTAATATTTATAAAAAAAATTAACCAACTTGTATACTAAAAGCTTTATAACTTGTTCATTCTTATAAACCCATAAAGCTAAATTCTTTCTAAAAGCAAAATAGATGACACTAGAAACCAATGAGATTTAAGGTAAAATTTGTAAACAAATGGAAGCAAAGATCTTAACCACAACCATGACGTGAAGAGCAACTAATATAAAAATAATTGGACTTGCTATTCATATCCTAAGCTACCCTATGCTACTGCTCGAAATTAATACAGAAAAAAACGAAAAGTGTAAAGATAAGTTTTTAAGATAGAACTGCTATGTCCTACTCCTCTCGAAAATAAAGACATAAAATAAAGTGAAGATGCGCTGATAAAAAAATGGATAAGATTCGGTTTCTATCACTACTCCTATCTAAATCTACTACTAAAAAAATGTAAAAGACAAAAAAATCAAAAAATAAAAATGAAGATCAGGTGTCTACTGCTATCCCTCTCTTTATAATTGCGTCTACAGTACGCATAGGATAAAATGGACTTGTATCATGGTGGTGGGCCGAAACTTCTTTCTAATTATTGGGCCGAGATGTGGCATAATTATAACTTCCTAACCTGGGCTTCCCATTACATAGCTGCTATTAGACTTGGGCTTGTGGTATGTGATTCAAAATCATTTTGTTGGGCTTAGCAATAAGTATGGGTCGGTCCGACCCATATAAATAGTGTCGGGCCAGCCCAATAAAAGATGAAGGCACCGTTGGACTCGAATTTCTGTGCTCTTTTCAATGTCATGCTCGGGGAATATTTTTGGCTTTGTCTTGACTTTGAATAATAATTAAACTTGATCAAATCGAGCCCGATAATTCCTGTTTTTGCTCCTTTTTCAATCCTTTGTACATGCAAGACATAAAAATACCAAACAAAATATCTGCAAGATAATTATCTATATTTTAGCATTTTAGTCCGATTAATAGTGTTTTATAGGGTACAAAAAATGTGTGTTTTAGCACACATCAAACACGATTCATTTTATTTGACTTAGGCTTAACTTTTCTAAGGTTGGTGTCTTCTACTTTATTCTACTAGTTTCTACTGGTTTGTTTTGCAAGATCCAATTGTTCTTTGTATTGCTGAAAGCTATGATTCTGCTAGCACTAGTAGAATTCTTCAATCCTGTAGAATTACATAGTTAGTTAGATCTTGTGTGTGTTATAAGGAACCTACTTGTTTGTTTAGTGTTACGTTGGTAATGTAACAGGTTCGAACAAACCTAACTTTCTTGATTTTGTTCAATGAGATGTGACCGCAACCAATTTCTCATTGGGATTTTGTTAAACTAGGGCATGTATCTGTAACATAACTAGCTACCCACCTGAAATTCTCTTATGCATTCTAGAAGCAGGGTCTAAATCATGTCTAAAGTCTAATTGCCCTAAGCGTGTTGACTAATTCTTGAAGAATGTCAGCCATTTTCTTGAATGTATGCTTTGATATAGTCAGTGGTGTAGCATCCTTATTTTTTCAATACTTAGGAGCTATTGGTTCTAAGTCAAGTTTATAAAAACATCCTGGAGCAATAGTGGTAGTCCATTAGTTATTGTGGGCGGCATTATCAAACAATCATTTTAACCTTTTAATCTTCTTAATTTCCATTTTGTAATGTTGTTGTCACAAAAAACCTTTTCTTGAAATTTGGACTTTTAAATCCGCATTTTCATAGACTAGAATTCGATTTAGCAATCAAAGAGTCAATGAGTCTTTAAAACGAACACCGGGTCTTTTTAATTGAATCAAAGTTGATCTTTGTAAATCTATTTTCAAATGCTAATTTCTCTATGCAAAAGCACATTTTTTATAGAGTAATTTGGCCACAAACTATGCTTCCCAATTCAATGTTTAGAGGTTTCCAAAATCAGTCCATATCTTTTTTCACTTTATCCTTCTTTATCAGTTGTTCTCACAAAGATTATAATTACGGTTCCTCAATTTGTTGATTGAGGTATTTTTTCTTGTAGCCGAGCTTTCAAATCATTAATTCAAAATATTCTGAAATTCTGGAGCATTTTGATTCTCACATGATTTGTCCTTTTGAAAAATTTGTTGATTAAGTTGTATCGCAAGTTCTAGAGAAATACAATGTTTTTCAAGTTTTGAAAAACTGTTTTATAGTTCAGTGTAGACATCTCGTTCAACCATCTTTTTCTTTTTGACAAGCTCAGCTTCAAGATCTAAACACTTGTTACAAGTTTCACTTTTCATCATTTCTAAATTCACATAATCGCCAAAAACAGCAGTATAATTCATCACAGTAAGCATAACATCTTGAGACATGATTTGGTGTAAGAGTCGATCATTATCAAGAAAAAGTTCATTCTTATGAATATCAAAGCATTGTTTGTCTACAGAACACTGTTGAACAGCAGTTTCCATTTGGTTAAAAACTGTTTGTGTAACAACCCGAGTTTCAGGTCAACGTCTATCCCGAGCTAAGATAATTATTTTTGCTACATAAATAGTTATAGTCGTTTATACTATATGAGGTTTGATAGAAAATTCCACTTATAGGATAATTTCAATCCGTGATTGAGTTTCTATTTGTTCTTAGCATATAAGAAAGTCAAAGAAATTATATTGTTGCTCCGTGAGCTTAAATATGTTATTTTCGTATTTTACAACGTTTCCCCTAGTTTTTGTAAAAACCGTGTTTAAAGGTCGTATTTTACGAGGTTCAACGATTTATTAAACATTTTAAAGTAAAATTAGTGGGACGGATTTAAAATATTTACTAACGTGGTGTGGCCCGAGACTTTGGCCGATTTTAAATAAAAATAATAATGCTTTGTACTAGTTTTAAAAGAACTTGAGAATAGAGGGACCTTAATTGCCAATTTGCCAAACTTTTATTCTATAAATAGGACCTCAATACTTCCATATGTTTCTTTTATCAAAATTGGTTTTCTTTCTCCTCCTTGTTGCTCTCCACGACCGGCCACAAGAAAACACCACCACCGCCACTTTATTTTTGACATGCAATACAATCAATTTATACCATCTTAATCCTTGTTTCAAGAGCTACAAATCCCACTATAGAAACCTTACATGCACTAAGTTTTGAAGAATTTAGATTTTGGGTCAAGTTCTTGTGATTTTGATCTAAAAGGAAAGTCTATAAGTGGATGTCATAATGATGACTCATCCACATACTTGCCACATCATTATTAAAGAATTTGCACGTCAGCAACATTTCAATCCACATAAGCATATGTGAATTCCACCTAGGCAATACTTATGCCACGTAAGCATTTAACATGCCACCTATGCAACTATTTATGCCACGTTTTCAATTAAGTAGTCCACCTAAGCATATTCAAGCAACCAAAATTCTAATGTATCATACTGTACCTTTTTAAAATTTCGGACCAAATATTTATTTTAAAAAGTTATTAACGAGATTCGAACTTGGGTCTATGGGTTAAACTGCCATACAAATAACCACTATGCCACTTAACTCTTTGTGATTACAATTTCAAAAACAAAATACTAATCCTTTAATGTTAAGTATCAAATAAATAAATTCATTGTTACACCTATAATGAAGGGAAGTATTCATTTACATATAAATTCAAATTAAATATTAAAAGACCCTGTCAAAATCAAACCAATCGGATACCAATCACCATAAAAACGCCATTTTATATAGAGTATGAATTTGAAATTTTCTACAGAACAATTACGTTTTAAAACAATCCTTTAAAACTTTCCTAATTAAAATCAAACAAATCGGATGTCAATCACCATAAAACGTTTTAAGACAATCCTTTAAAACTTTCGGATATCAATCACCTACAATTAAGGTTAAAATTGATAACAAACTTTCATAATATGCCAATCAATACTAAATTTAGTCCTAATTTATAGCTTCAATATTAAGGTAATGTAAGCACAGGAAAAAACGTTACCACTGAATAACACACATACAACACAAGATGAAATCAAAATTTGGTTTCCATAAAGAAAGTAAGTCCCAACAAATGCAAACGCAAATCAAGTCGGAAAGCAAATCACACTCAAAGAAAAAGACTGTTAAGCAAACACCAGGTTTGTTTCAATATAGTTTATTGATTACTTTTTATTTGTTTCTATACATATGTTGTCGAATCATGATACTAACTGACCAATATATTGTTTATAGCAATGACACTGAATGCCAAGCTTACTCCAAACAATAGAAAGGAACATCCTTTAATATTATATAACATCAAAAATCTATTTTTGTTAATCTTTTCAGTTTTTTAATTTTGATTTTGATTTGAATGGATTTGTCTGATTGAATGGTTTAGGTTGTTGTGAAAAAGTTTTTGTTTCAAGTTTTTAGCTTTTGGTTTTGATAATAGATTCATTTTAAAGGGTTTAAGATATTAAATTTGATGGTTGTTCATGATAAAGGTATTTTTTTACAGGATTGATTTTTTGTTAGGTGAATATAAATAGGTATTTAACTTTCAATGAAAATGACCGATTCTTGAAGAAGAAGGATCAAATCTTGATTGTTTTTTTATATTTTTTCTTTTTTTAGGTTTGACAAAATCGGGAGGTTGAAGCTAAAATTGAGAAGTTGGTTAAGCCCTCTTAAGAGGTTTATAAAACTGACAATGTTTAAGTTTAGCTTTTGTACATGTCACTGTACAATCTTGTCGCCATCTGGAATACAACTTTATAGCGAGATTCAGCGGTAAATAAATAGGAAACCTTTATTTATGTGGTATAATCTTAAAATAACTATAGTCGTGTCATCCTTTTTGTAGGTTACTAACGGAGACCTTGAGGCAGTCTCGAGATGGATGGGGTAGTTCAAGAGATTGACAAGAGGCTGAGGTATACTTCACACATTTTTTAAGAATACACCAATTATGGTATAAATCTTACGGCCACTAGCTACAAATCACATTTTATATGAAATCATCAAACCATGAATAAGTGGATATTAAAAATTACTAAATATTAAAGTAGGAAACCATATTTTTGAATGAATCACTTTTGGGTCAGCCTCAATAAGTACTTATAAGCTTCTTGACATAAGTTTATGGAATGAGCAGGTTAGTATTATTGTCTGTCGGTTTCTCGGTTGTGGACTTTAATTATTGATATAGCAGATAGGACAACCAAAATGCGATAGATTTATAGTGTTTATACCACAGATTTGATTATTTAAAAACGCATAATGACTTTCATGTCACGTATCCAAACATCCCCTTATATGCTGTTGTGATGTTATGCAGCTGCAAGCTGACGACGAGGATGCAACCAGAAGATTTGAGGCAATAGTGCGTCGTAGCCTCGGTACCCATATTCTGACAAACTGAATTAAGAGCTCATTAATGTCAGGTATGTTGCATAACTGTATTAGCACCACTAGGCAAACGTAAGCTAACACATTTTTGTAGATTCAGTTTTAGTGTCTTATTTGTTAATTCATACAACTATTGTTTATAGATTTTTTTCATCAATATTTAGAAGTATATAGATGCAAGTTCATGTCTAATTTATAATGCATAATAGAGTATTAAAATAGTATATGGTAAATGACTAATTTTAGTCTCCTTTTAGAGGAGAGAAATAATACAGCTTTTAGTGTCTTTTTAATGGATCATACAACATACTTTAATGGATCATACTTCTTTTGATTTTGTTCTGTTAATTAGCAAAAAAATGGAAATAAAACTGTAGAAATCTAATTTTGGAACAAAGTTTGAACAGACAATCCGTCTGATGATTGAAAAACAAGTGGATACCTTTCTTGGTCATTTTCCCTCTACCAAATGATTTCGCTATTTGTTACTGGCAAACGAGTGCGCCATGTCTCAACTATAGAAAGTGTAAAAGAGCTCACCTACTGGGAGCTCATAATAGATATACAAATCCATTTAATGCAAAAACGTAGAAATGTACATATTGTGTGTTGATCTACTCCACCACTTAGGTCATGACTTAGACACCATCATTTGTGTCTCATTTTGGTTGTTATGTACTGTACTAGATAATAAATTTAGACTATGCTTGGGTGCCAGGTGCCCAGCCAAGTGCAACAAATAATTTTTATCGTCTATGAGCGTCGAACACTTGATATCGTTTATGCCCATAAGATTAGTAAACACGTTGTAAACCTTTTCATTGCGGTTTAATATCACCAATTGCACGATGTATATCCATCCTTTTTAAAGCAACTATTCACTTAAAATATGAGATCATCAGGTCTACTCCCTCAGCGATGTACTAAAAAGATATACAAATGATACTGTTGATAGTGTAATTTTAGGTGGGCAAATTCCTTAACTAAATGAGAGAAAAACAAGATTTGGAAAACAAATAGTAACTATTAACTTTTTGTTTGTTTTTAGTTTTGTAGTTTTTTTATTTTTGAACTTTCATTAACCTTCATCTTAATGCGTCAATTGGAACATTGCATAAATGCTTACTTATATAACGTAATATTGAACAGGAGTAAGACCACGACCAAGGGGAAAATGGTCCCAACAAAGGTACAAGAGTTTGGTTAGGTACGTTTGAAACAGCAGGGTCTAACCCTTGCATATGATCAAGCTGCACTACGCTTCAAAGGGCGCACAGCAAAACTAAACTTTCTAGAATGCGTCGATATTCTGACGATTCGGCGATGAACATTATATGAATATTCAGGATGCGGGGTCAAGTAATATTGAATTTCAAGGTGAAAAATTATTTTTACTTAAAAACATGGTTTTAGAATTTGTTCTTATATTTAACTGTCTTTTTTTCTTCCAAAAAACGTTGGATACAAGCATATCTTCTTTGATCTACCAGCCACAGATTGCTTATGACGATGTCGAACAACGACTTATGATCTTCATAATAATTTGCTGAAAGACCCTTTCGTTTTCATACCAACGGAGAAATGCTCTTTCCACGAACCTCGGCCTCTTGAAGCTTTTGTTCTCTCAGGTATTTTTCACGTCGTCTTTCCTACAACTATACTATGTAACTTTGCATCATATGTAACAAGTCTTATTTGTATATTAATTTTTTTCCTTTTCCTTTTCTGTTTTTGCTACATCCCTTCCTACATTGGCTACGAATTAGGAAAGCATATAACACTATGGGTGGTTTGTGTTAAAGCTTTTTGTATAGCATTAGAATGGCGAATTGTGCAGGCGTGTGCATAGATATGCCACACACATGGTTGTAAAAAAACAACTAACAGGTTCTATCTGTTCATATGTGTATGTACGTTGGGAAATATGTGTAATTTTTGGACACCTATATGGTTTATATAAGTGTATTCTTATCATAGCCATAGCTTTTTTTTTTCAAGTGATACTACAATATATGTTTTAAATCTATAATTATAGATAAGTGAAAAGTGAATGAGTAAAGTGAAGGACGGAAAGCTCCATGTGAATTAAAAGTAAGAAATTTAGTAAATGGCACATTACAGAAATTTAGTTTCATTTGTTTTTTGTTGTTAACGGTCGTTTCCACTTGGTGGTAATGGAGATATAAACGAAATAACATCAGCAAGACACTTTCCATACACAAAACGTTTTGCGCATAAATGGAATTACCCGTAGTCAACATTCCCTCTATGTGTTTGCAATTTTTGATAGATTTATCAATGTGGGAAAAGAGAGCCTCCGAATAAGAATTTCAATATATGATAAGTTGCGCAAGTTTGGCAAAGATACCAAACTGAAGTGAAGAATCTTATAATCAAAGTGATTTACTTGATTCTCTTAAGAAGGTTATCCAAAAAGCCCCTGAGATTCTTTCTACTAATTAAAGGTGTCCATGGATTTTAGCTACATAGAGAGGTATGGTTGAAAAAAAGATGTCGGCAAGACCTATATATTCTCACCCAAAAAGAGTGAGAATATGTTTAACTATTACAAAACATATTACCTTTCACCTACTCTTTACAAAAGTGCAAGTAAAAGTAAGTCTTTCTACTACTCTTCTAAAATATTGTCAATGAACATCTAACCTAGGGACACTAATCTTCATTTTGGTGAGATGTTAATTAATCATTATGATACATAGATTAAATAATAATGTAAATATATTCGTCTAGCTGTATATTATGTTTTGTCACTTTTTTCTATGTCGAACTCATTGCGCCATATAAAAATAAAGTCTGAAGACTAACGCTTAAAAAGTGGATGTCAAAGCCTGATCTTGAATTCTTCCATAAATAAGGAAGGATAGTGTAATTTTATATCTAAACTTTAATGTCTTATAAGTTTTGGTTATGCCACTAATCTATGTGATTTTCAAAATCTTTAACTCAATCGATAGGAATAATGATTCAGAGGCCGATTTTCTCTCATGGGCAACTATATATCATTGTCTCAAGGGTCAAGAGAAGAAGGGTTTGAAGATTCTATGTTGTGATAGAAATGATAAATAAACAAATTCAACAACCAACGTTGTGTATAAAGAAGCTTTATTTCGAATTTGAACTAAAAGCATATACTTTGCAATGACGAATAATTAATTAACTTTTATTTCCTCTTATCGTATTACCATTCAATTCTTTTTTTGTTATTAGCTGTGTAATTTTTTACGATGTTCTTAATTCATTAACCGTTACTTAATTTATTCCTTCGATACTCACAAGGAAAGCCCGCCCATCGGGTGAGCTTTGCAACTAGTATGAATTATTATACTTTTAGTCACGTACCGCCATATATGTATTATATAGGTTGCGGTTAAGACGTGAAGCAAGCTACACTTGTTGAGTTGATTGATTTGGATCTTTTGATTATGGTGAGTTCATAGCCACGCTTTTGAACTGTTTTAAATGTTTTTAAACCCGTGAGGGGGATACATGTTTGTTTTATAAATCAAACACATATGATTTTATGGTATGCTGGACCCGATTATGAGATTGTTTCCGCATAAGTAGCTATTATCGAAGTCTCTTATTTCATGAATCGTTAATTGCCTTGTGAGGTGAATTCTAATGCATTAAATAGATCTATTGGGTTTGACCTCCCTGTCTGGGGTATGAATCTGACGGTGAACACCCTGTCAAACAGACATTTTGTATTTAGAAGATAGTAGGTATATGACAATAATACCTTGCTTTGGGGCATTTTAACATATGAAATGCCATATGTATTGCTAACGTTCGGTGTCATGAGCTTATTGCGTAAAAGAAAAGAAATTGCTATACATTGCATTTGTTGCTTTGTTTTCTCGAGAACTAATTATGTGTTCAAAGATTATTGCTTACTCATTACTTTAAACTCTATGAATTTCACTCAACTTTGTTGTTGACGTTTTAAACATGTTTTATCCCAGGTAACCAAGGTATAAGGCAATAATGGCGTGGAGGTGTCATGCTTGTGTTGGATTTTATGGAAAGACTACTTATGTGTTCCGGTCTTTAAAAAACAATGTCTTAAGTTGTGTTAAAATAATGTCTTTTAATTAAAACAATTGTCTTTCAATGATTGTAATAGACAGTGGTTGCGATTTTGTGGGGACCTAAACGCATTTTAACTATGATTAATAATGGAACACATGTTTGTTAAACGTCTCATTTGGGTCGTTTTCAATTATCTTGGTAAATGGTGTTATTTAGTAACATCCAATTGCTAATTTCCGTTGCGCAGCCCAATGTACGTTAGGTGGGGTGTTACATAGTGGTATCAAGAGCCTAAGGTTATAGAGAACTAGGTCGAGTCTTTTTGAAAACCTAAACTATAACGCTTCTACACGCACGCCAAGACTCCTCGTTGCCATTGGTTACCTATAGAAGGAAAAGGTAATTTTGTTGATTGTTACGTATGGATATATGCTTACGTATATGTTATATGTATAAAGAGTCAAGTATGGATAAATTTATACATGTGTTGGATGAATGAATTGTTATGTATTGGTACATTTATGCATGTGTTGTATGCATATAATGTCATGTAATTATATGATAACCATCATTATATATGTTTGAAATATAATTGAGATATATTCAGATTGAAAAAGGTTATGAATTATGAATTTTTATTTGTTGCTCTTTGATGCGAATTGTTATTTTGATAATAGTGTTCCAATAAGAATAAGAAGCGATACGCTATTAAGTAAGTATTGTATGATATTTTCTAGATTATCATGGTGAACGTAATTCCTCCCGATCACGTGGATGATGTACCTGTTGTTGAGCTGAATCAACACGATGATGTTCCTATTGTTCCTGAGCCTGTCTTAGTGGATAAAGACCAGGACCCAGAAGAAGACAAAATTGAGGAAGAAGAAGATTCTTAAGAAGAAGAAGATGATATGGAAGTCAACATCGAGGAATATGAGAATGATCTGGAGTTGACATGTACTTATGAAGAGGTGAACTCTTAACCCTCCGCTACCTACTTCTGAGTCTAAACCTGATGATGAGGTTGAGGTTGAGGTTGAGGTTGAGGATGCAGTTAAGTCTGAGGATGAGACTGTTCCTGCTAGCGTTCATGAGGTAGGTGAATCGTCTATTGCTCCTTTTCTTCATAAGGACAGTAATGGTCTATTGCCTGGTCTCATGAGGAGGGACATTAACTCTTTGCTTGGTCAGATGGATTCTCTTTCAAGACGATTGTGTGGTCGCGAGACGGCGCATGCATTGGTCAAGAAGAAAGGAAAATCAAAGGATGAGTACTATGGTAAGTTGATTTTGGACTTGGGCAATGAAGTGCGTTCTAGTGTGGAGCAAGGAACGGCTGCAATGGAAAAGCTAGTTGAAAAGCTTGGTAATGCTGAAGATAAGGTTCAGTGTAAGAAATTGAAGAAGGAACTTGAAGAAGCAAGGTTTAGCAACACATTCCTTCGTATGCAGAATGCACGAGTCGAGAGAGATCTCTATTGGACTAGAGTTCAAGCTCATGAGTTCTATCAAGAGATGATTCGCAGAGGATTTGTGTTTGAAGAAAGACCGAATAAAGCGATCAATGTTCCGATTGATGATGAGAATAGTCCATCATCTGAGTCCCGAGGATCTCCTTATGATTCTTAGTGGTTTAGAATCATTAGTATTGTCTTTATTGTATAATAACTAAACTAATTCCTCAGTTAGTAGAATTAGTGATATTGGTTGTAACAATTTGTATCATTTCATGAAACAATGCAACTGTGTATTAACTCTCTTGTGATGAAAAATGAATGACTATCTTTTGATTACTACTTGATGTTGTGTGACTGTTGTGGTGATTGATTTGTCATTGTACCATGTTATGAGTATATCATGTTATGAATGCTTATTAGATTGTTTTTTGTGTGACATGACAGAATCATACCTCCAAAGTCTGCACCTATGACTCAAGCTGTTATTCGTCAAATGATCAAGGAAAGTGTTGATACCGCTATTGTTGCTAAGCGGGTGAGGAAAGCAAATGTCAAAAATGATGCTAGTAGATCTGGGCCAGTTAGAGGTCAAGACACTGCACCTGCTGTTCATGAGTGCACTTTTGCTGGGTTTATGAAGTGAAATCCTACTGTCTTCTGTGGTGTTGAAGGAGCTGTTGAATTGCAAAGATGGTTTGAGAAAACTGAGAGTGTTTTTGAGATTAGTGAATGTGCAGAGGGTAAGAAGGTGAAGTTTGTTGCTGCTACACTAGAAGGACCAGCTTTGACTTGGTGGAAAACTAAGGTTGCAACCATGGGTTTGGAGACTTTGAACCAAATGCCTTGGACTGAGATGAAGCAACTAATGACTGCAGAATTTTGTCCGATAGAAGAAGTTCAAAGAATGGAGCACGAACTGTAGAACTTGAAGGTCAAAGAGTATGATGTTGTTGCTTATACTTAGAGGTTTAATGAACTAGCTTTGATGTGTCCAAGAATGGTTGAGCCTGAAAGAGTGAAGGTTGATGCTTACATCCGGGGATTGACTAATAATATCAAGGGTGAAGTAACATCTTCTAAGCCTGCTGATCTGAACAAAGCTGTGCGTATGGCTCATAAGTTGATGGAGCAGAAATCACAAGCTAGAGATGAAAGGATTTTGGAAAGGAAGAAGCAAAAGTGGGAGAGCTTTCAAAGTGGAAATAGTAGTGGTAAGGGCAATCAAAAGGATAACTCTCGTCAAACTTTGTAGAATAGCCAAAAGCAAGGGAATGCGTGAGCCATGGTTACCGCTCCTACTGATGGAAAGCTTCCTTTGTGTGAACAATGTTTTACTCGCCATGTTCGTCAGTGTACAATCAAGTGCCACAAGTGTGGAAAGGTTGGGCACAAAGCAAGGTATTGTAAGGAGAAGAGTGTTTCCACGGGTGCTAACGCTCAGCCTGTTTGGACTTGTTATGATTGTGGTGAGCAAGGTCATACTAGGAACCGATGCCCAAAGAAGATTAAGCAAGAAGAAGCTAGAGAAGTTCATGGCCGAGCTTATGCTATTAAGGATGCTGAACCTCAAGGTCCGAATGTGGCTACTGGTACGTTTCTGCTCAACAACCGCTATGCTTTTGTTTTATTCGATTCGGGTTCTGATAGGAGTTTTATGGACACTAGATTTAGTTCCATGCTCGATATCAAACCAAATAAAATAGGAGCTAGTTATGAGGTAGAGTTAGCTGACGGAAGGGTAGTTAGTACGAACACTGTTTTGAAAGGTTGCACTTTGAATTTAGTGAACCATGTTTTTGAAATCGATCTTATGCCGATTGAGCTTGGTACGTTTAATGTAATCATCGGTATGGATTGGCTTGTCAAACACGACGTCGTGATCTTTTATGGCGAGAAAGTTGTTCGTATACCGTATGGGAACAATATGTTAACAGTCGAGAGTGACAAGGGTGTATCTCGATTAAAGGTCATATTGTGTATCAAGGCCCGTAAGTGCATCGAGCGAGGTTGCCATTTGGTTTTGGCACATGTGACGGAAAACAAGTCAAAGGAGAAACGAATGGAAGATGTGCCTGTAATTCATGATTTTCCTAAGGTGTTTCCTGAGGAGTTACCAGGACTACCACTGCCGAGGCAAGTAGAATTTCAAATTGATCTAGTATCGGGGGCTGCACCTGTTGCACGTGCACCGTATAGATTGGCACCGTCTGAAATGAAAGAGTTGTCGGTGCAACTGCAAGAGCTGCTGGAGAAAGTATTTATTTGTCCGAGTTCATCATCGTGGGGAGCACCGGTGTTGTTTGTGAAGAATAAAGATGGATCTTTTAAAATGTGTATAGATTATCGCGAGTTGAACAAGTTGACCGTCAAGAATCGTTATCCTCTTCTAAGAATTGATGATTTATTTGACCAACTGCAAGGTTCTAGCGTGTACTCTAAGATCGATCTACGATCAGGATATCACTAGTTACACATTAAAGAAGAGGACATTCTAATTACTGCATTTAAAACTCGGTATGGTCACTTTGAGTTCCAAGTGATGCCGTTTAGATTGACTAATGCGCCTGCTGTGTTTATGAACTTGATGAACCGAATATGCAAGCCATATCTTGATAAGTTCGTCATACTGTTCATCAAAGATATTTTGGTTTATTCCAAGGACAAAGAAGAGCATGAGAAGCATTTGAAGATTATTCTAGAGCTGCTTAAGAAAGAGAGATTGTACACCAAGTTTTCAAAGTGTGATTTTTGGCTAGATTCGGTACAATTTTTGGGTCATGTGATTGATCGTAGTGGTGTTCATGTTGATCCTGCCAAGATCGAAGCCATTAAGAGTTGGGCTACACTGACGACGCCAATGGAGGTGAGGCAATTTCTTGGATTGGCTGGATATTATAGGAGGTTTATTGAAGGGTTTTTTTTATTTCTAAGCCACTGACTAAGTTGACTCAGAAAAATAAGAAATACGAGTGTGGAAAAGAAGAAGAATAAGCTTTTCAAACATTAAAGCAGAAGTTGTGTAGTGCACCGATCTTAGCGTTGCCCAAAGGAATGAAAGATTTCATGGTGTATTGTGACGCATCTCTTAAGGGTTATGGAGTCGTGTTGATGCAAAGAGAAAATGTGATAGCATATGCTTCTATGCAATTGAAAGTCCATGAAGAGAATTACACTACTCATGATTTGGAATTAGGAGCCGTTGTTTTCGCTCTTAGATTATGGAGACATTATTTGTATGGAACGAAGTGTGTGGTTTTCATCGATCACAAGAGCCTACAATATATTTTGAATCAGAAAGAGTTGAACTTGAGACAATGGAGATGGATTTAGTTGTTGAGTGATTATGATTGTGAAATTCGGTATCATCCTGGAAAAGCAAATGTTGTGGCAGACGCCTTGAGTCGCAAGGAAAGAATTAAGCCATTGCGTGTTCGAGCTTTGATGATGACTGTTCACAATGATTTACCAAAGAAAATTCGTGAAGCTCAAAAGGAAGCAATGAAGAAGAAGTATGTAAGGAAAGAAAATTTGAGGAGATTGATTAAGTCGATATTCGAATTTCACCCTGATGGAACGCGTTGTTTTAGAAATCGTGTTTGGTTGCCGTAATTTGGTGGATTAAGGGATTTGGTTATGCATGAGTTGCATAAGTCTAAGTATTATATCCATCCGGGATCAGACAAGATGTATTAAGATTTTAAGTTATTGTACTGGTGGCTATATATGAAAGCTGATATCACCACGTATGTTAGTAAGTGTTTGACTTGTGCGAAGGTTAAAGCTGAGCATCAGAAACCATCTGGATTGCTGCAACAACCTGAGATTCCAGTTTGGAAGTGGGAAAGGATTACTATGGATTTTGTGAGTGGATTGCCAAGAACGCCGAGTGGGTACGATACGATTTGGGTCATTGTTAACCGACTGACCAAATCAGCTCATTTCTTGCCAATGAAGAAAATGGATAGTATGGAGAAACTCACGCGACTTTACTTGAAAGAAATTGTGCGTAGGCATGGTGTACCTGTTTTGATTATTTTAGACCGAGATAGCCATTTTATGTCTAACTTCTAGAGATCACTTCAGGAAGCGTTGGGGACGAATTTGGATATGAGTTTCGCTTACCACCCTCAAATGGATGGTTAAAGCAAGAGGACAGTACAAATGTTGGAAGATATGTTGTGTGCATGTGTGACCGACTTTGGAAGTAGTTAGGATCGCTATTTGCCATTGGTCGAGTTCTCATATAACAATAGTTATCACACAAGTATTAAGGCTGCACCATATGAAGCTTTGTATGGACAGAAATGTAGGTCACCTGTATGCTGGAGTGAGGTTGGGGATAGCCAACTCACCGGTCCAGAATTGATCCATGATACGACCGAGAAGATTGTCCATATTAAGAACCGTTTGTTGACTGCCCGTAGTCGCTAAAAGAGTTATGTAGATAAAAGAACTAAGCCATTAGAATTTGAAGTTGATGATATGGTACTGCTTAAGGTATCGCCATGGAAGGGCGCTGTACGTTTTGGAAAGCGCGGAAAGCTAAGTCCTCGTTACATTGGGCCATTCAAGATTCTAGCTAGAGTTGGTCCTGTAGCTTATACGTTGGAGTTGCCTGAAGAATTGAATGGAATTCAGAGTACTTTTCATGTTTCGAATCTTAAGAAATGTTTAGCGGAAGGTGATATTATTGTTCCGACGGATGAGATTCAACTTGATGATAAGTTGCATACGATTGAAGAGCTAGTAGAAGTTGTTAATAGAGAGGTTAAGCGATTTAATCAAAGTCGGATACCTATTGTCAAAGTTTGTTGGAGTTCGCAAAGAGGTCCAGAATTTACTTGGGAACATAAGGATCAAATTAAGAAAAAGTACCCTCGTCTCTTTACAAGTAAGGACGAAGTGAGGAAAGCGGATAAGTCGAGCTGAGCACCAGGACGGCGCTCCCTAAAGGAGGGGAGAATGTAACAACCCGAGTTTGAGGTCAACGTCTATCCCGAGCTAAGATAATTATTTTTTCTACATAAATAGTTATAGTTGTTTATACTATATAACGTTTGATAGAAAATTCCACTTATAGGATAATTTCAATCCGTGATTGAGTTTCTATTTGTTCTTAGCATATAAGAAAGTCAGAAAAATTATATTGTTGCTCCGAGAGCGTAAATATGTTATTTTCGTATTTTACAACGTTTCCCCTAGTTTTTGTAAAAATCGTGTTTAAAGGTCGTGTTTTACGAGGTTCAACGATTTATTAAACGTTTTAAAGTAAAATTAGTGGGACGGATTTAAAATATTTACTAACGTGGTGTGACCCGAGACTTTGGCCGATTTTAAATAAAAGAAATAATGCTTTGTACCTGTTTTAAAAGAACTTGAGAATAGAGGGTAAATTACCAATTTGCCAAACTCTTATTCTATAAATAGGACCTCAATACTTCCATATTTTTCTTTTATCAAAATCAGTTTTTTTTCTCCTCCTTGTTGCTCTCCACGACCGGCCACAAGAAAACACCACCACCGCCACTTTATTTTTAACATGCAATACAATCAATTTATACCATCTTAATCCTTGTTTCAAGAGCTACAAATCCCACTATAGGAACCTTACATGCACTAAGTTTTGAAGAAGTTAGATTTTGGGTCAAGTTCTTATGATTTTGATCTAAAAGGAAGGCCACTAGTTGCTAGATAAGTGTTATTGTAAGTTGGTTGTGTTGAAAAAGGTTTTGGTTTGTGGTTTGGGTTGCTCGTCCGTACGATTCAATAAAGGGGGAAACCAAATCGATTTTTGTTCTAGCTTTGTGAGCACTTATTTATGTTTATGTGTTGACTTAATTTGATGTTATTACATATATATGGTTATTGCTAGATGATTCAAGTGCAAAATTGATTTGTAAGTATTTCGAGTATGAGCATGTGTTTTATAGTTTTGGTACATGTTTTAAGGATAGTTAAACATGTTGGGGATAGTTAGAATATGATGAAAATGTGATTTGGTATGACTTTGGGTTGACCAAGTTTGACCAGAAAACTAAGTTTGACCGTGGCGTGTCGAGAAAATTTTAAAATCTATTTTAGGCTTTTGATAATGATAAAAGATGTTCTAAGATCCGTTTTGATATAAGGTGGACCTTGTAACTCCTAAAAACGAACGTTTTACAGCCGAGTCAAGTTTGGTTATTTTTGGGGTAAAAAGTCAACTACGAAGTTTGACTTTTGAAAGTCAAACTTGCGTAAACTTTTGAATAAAGACTATAATGAGCAAATGGTTCGTAATGTTAGTTAAATTGTAATGAAATATGAAGTTCGACTATTTTTTGTTTCACTTGTCCTACTAACAAACAGACTTTGGAAAACTTCATTTTCATAACTTAAAACACCTTTATTCAATTGATCACCATACCTAAGCTCAGCCTTATCCCTAACACTCATCTGACTATTTAGCAAAATATTAAGATTTTTAGAAGAGTTGTGCCATTTTTCTACTTAAGCTTTTAAATCTTCTTTTTCTTTTTCAGCTTCTGCCAATAGTTTCTTATGGTATGTAAGGACATCAGTTTTATCATCTAAGTCAATTTTCATAAACCTTATCTTTTCCTCATACCAAAGTTGACTTTCCTTGTTGATGGAGTCAAACGTAATTGTGTTTAACTTTCTTTAAAGCTTGAGATATGCATTGTATTTCTATACTGGCTTCTCCAAGTTGTTCCCTCTGTTTCATCATACAATTTTTAAGTTTAGCATAAGACTCTTTTATTCTTTGGAACAAGAATGTTACCTATGTATTTCTTGAACCCTGAATGTTGCATGCCATGAAAGCTAGTTTCCTGTTCATCTTCTGAAGTGTCTGGTCCAATCAATGTCCTTCCCCATCAATAGTCACCAAAGCTTTAGAGTCCTCATGTTTACCAGATCTTTTCCCATTGTCTTTTTCCTTATTCCTAGTGTTCCAAGCATCTCTTCTCCTCCCATCTTGATTCCCCTTAAATCTGCACTCTCTAGCAAAATGCCCTGTCTTGTGACAACTGTAGCACTCGACTTTGGTTTTGTCAAACCCAACCGGTTCCTTGGCATCAAATTGTAGCTTTCAACCTGTCTTTTTGTAGAAACTTTTTCCATTCTATTGAAAATCAGGCTACCTGTCATTTCAAGTCTATTTTTCTAAATCAAACTAATCAAGTTTGTTCCAAATCCTTATGATCCAATTGTGTGACAAGGGATTGATTTGCAAGTAAGGAGTATGTATGATGTTGTTCATACTGTGAGTTATGACCAGAAAGAGTTAGAAACTCATAAGCCGAGGTACTAAACTTCATTAGTCTGCTAGTGTTCTCTGATCGAAATTCCACAATTTTGTTGTGTCTAGAGGATGATGCAGTCGTAGAGCTTTTAACATCAGACTCAAATAAAGGACTCTAAGATTATTTTACAGGATCTTCAAAACTGAGACTGTCACTCCTGGCTTGGTTATCTTGATTAAGGATATACCTAAGAACAGGCAGAGGTAGAGACTAAGAAACTTTGATTTGCACTTTGTGGAAATGCCAGCACCTATGAATCTCATTGTTGGATCAGAAGACTCTAAAATCGTCACTAGCTTTTGTGTAGCCCTTCTGAGTATGATACCAAAGGAAGCCTTCAAAAATGTAGCTTTTTTAGATATACTTTATGCATCTTGGTTTGATTCATCATTTACACCAAAATTAGACTGTTAGCTTCACCACATCTCTTTAGCATCAGTAATTTTATGAAATTTAGCAGATTATCTGTCTGTAAAGCATAAGCAAGGATTCCTTGCTTTTCTTTCTCTTCCTTAGCTAAAGTTTCTTCTGCAGTTTAGGAGGCAGAAACTCTTATTAAACTTTTGTATCAGTGAGACACTAACAGGACCATTCCTTTTGAAAGATTCCAGATAGGATAGTATGTATGGGCCAAATAATGTTCCATTTTCATGGCCCATATATCATATTTCCCTTCTTGAGAATAGGAAGTTTGATTGTTGAAACAGTGTTTGTGAGGAGTTTGTTGTCCATGTTCATATTGTTGCTGTTGTTCATTATTCACTGTTAATCATGCAATATGAGGATCATATAATTAATGAAAGCATCCAGATTCAACAGACGTCACCATATACGCCATAGGACCTTTGATATACCAAGTAGACTACAAGATAAAATAGATAACAAGCATATAGTCGTCAACATCAGTACTTTCCAAGATTCAAAACCTTACGACAACACCAGATCCACGGCAAAAATCATAACACCCTGGATACAAACGAATCTTGGTGCATAATAGAATTAGGCGTTTACCGAATTAGGATTTATAACAAACCCTAGTTTCACCGAATTTGACAAATTATTGAAACATAAAACCCATACCTTCTTGTCTTCACAAATTTGATACATAAACCTTGTTGGATCCTAGATATCAAGAGCACCTGCTATGTACAATTTGTTAGATCGTTTATAGCTCATGGTTGATTAGATATTTTATATCTTGGATGAACAATAACAAATGATTGATAACACATAGCGGGATGAATAAAGAACACAAATCAAAGTTATCACATGGTTTTCTATTATTGACGTTTCCCTTATTTCCCCAACTATATTTGGGTCTTCACCAAGAACTATGGTGTACTATTGATCTCTCATCAATCGACTTGCTATCTAACTATCTAGACTCTTATTGGGAGAGCTCTAGTTTTCTATGGATGGAAAATAAAAACCAGACGCTGATAGTCTCTTTATATAGAGAGATTTCAAGGCTTACACAAGAAGATAAGAATCAAAACAAATATATTTAATAATTTTTTTAAAATATCTTTTAAGATCACTTTGCTTAATGGGATCTTAACCTTTAGTTGTTTAAAGGGTTTGTTTGCCTTAGATAATCTAAGGTAACAATGCATTAACGACATTTGATTACGCGGAATTAATCAACAAAATGTAAAGTAGAACTCAATCAAGAAACCTTTTATATTGAACTTTGAATCTGCCTAAGTTACAGATTACAAACTATGATTTGCTAATCGATCTCTATGATCTTCTGTAGAACTATATCTACTGACTATGCCTCTGGTTCCTTTCTAGCTAGAAAGCTAATGGGCTTTACAAAAATTTTTGCTAATAAAGATAATGCGTATCTTTTCCTAAGATATCTCTGGCATATCTTTATCTCTACTAATTTCTGAGTTAGAGACTTAACTATTACATAAACAGTATTAACTATACTATCTGCCAGTACTAACTCATGTAAAGCCTTTAAGAGTTTATAAACTATTACACTAGTAGAACTAACTATAATACTAACAGAATTAAGTCTGTTATACAAAATTCCTAACAATCCTCCCCTAAACTTGAACTTTACTTGTTAACTTCAAGTTTCTTTGGTTGTCTTTAGTTTGGGCTATTGAGAATTGTATCCAAGCATGTATTTAAGTCCTTAGCTTCTCTTGAATGATGATCTGTCTGATGTTCTTTGAAAAACCAGATCATACTTTATCTTTTAGTCTTTGTCTTTTCTTCACAGCACAAAACAACCATCCCACTAAGTTGGCTTTATAGTTTTTTGGCAAACTAAGAGCCATAAACGGATTTGATATGTTCTTTACCATGGAGGCCATTTGTATGGACTAGTCAATGCTTCTTTGTAGTAACAAGGTTGCATTGATAACCTTTTTAGTTTTTAGCAAACTATCAGCTATAAAGACGCTGGATTAGATTGTTCTTTTTATTCAGAGTTTCTCACAGGCTCTGATACCACTTGTGAGTCCCTTAAGGAATAGATCTCTGCAGCCTATTAAGGATGATAGCCAAGATGTATAAATACAGTTGACTATACAGAAACACTGATTATGAATACTATGTGTTAATGCGGAATCTTAACACAAGTACTAAGAAAAACAATGTAGAACTGAATAATAACTTCTATTAATCTGCTTTGAATGAATACAGATTACTAACTAATGAGATATGATTTTTGCTATGAGATATCTTGAGGTCGTATATCTAACTATGCCAAGAGGGATCCTTTTATAGACTAAGGATAAACCCTAACAGGCTTACAAAACGCATACATATCTTTTCCTAAAATATCTCATACATATCTCTTAAACGGTACTAACTATTTTCTACTAACGGTACTAACTAACTGATCAGTACTTAACATTTTGTACTGTCAGTACTAACTATAACTATCAGTACTAACTATTTGTACTGTCGGTATTAAGTTAGGAAAACATAAATCCTAACAGCTTTCGTCAAGTTTCTGGTGTCTATAACGTAGCTCAGAGAGTCTAGTTTTTAGAACATCCGGCGTTGAAAGTTTTTAAGGTCGGGAAGTCAGTCTAACGTTAGTTGCAAGAAAAGTTGTTAAACCAGTAAATACAAGTCAGATTTAGGTCAGATTACGAGGTATAAAACCCCCACTTAAAATTCGAATTGAGATTAGTCCTTCTACAAGAGTTTAGTTCTATGTGTCTATTAGAAATCCCCCAAAGTAGAGCTTCTGATTTGGAGTCTAAGTATGATTTTTATGTCCAAACCTTTTAGTGTGCAATCAGATCTGAATTGGGACTGTTTTGAAGTTTTATTTTCTTAGTAGTACTTGTACATGTAAATAGCTCTTGGGAATCATGAGGTATTTAATATACTCATATATGAACATAAGTGATTTTTGGTATGAATTATGGAGGTCAGTAAGTAGAGGTTTTGAGTACGTTAAGTCACGTTAAAATTCTGCAGTTTTGAACAAATTGTGACTAACTAGTGAAACTTGTTAATGAAGTGGTTAAAGTTGGGTATGGTGTCGGGGTGACCCATGGGGTTAATAAAACACCTTAGACATCCATCATATGATTGTTACATGTGCATTAAGCTTTTGGCTTGTAGGTGTAAAAGAGTTATTTGATGTTTAGATTGTGCTTGTTGTTTGTGACAAGTTTTTGTTGAAAATCTTTTTAGAAGACCTAGCAAATGTGAGTTTCATAGCCCCTTTTTCTCATGTTATTTTGGGGTGAGAATGATGCTTGTTGTCGTGTTAAAATGTTTTTAAGCTTGCTGTAGTTATGTGTATTGGATCGGATGAGTACGCCTACTCAGTGTTGTGATATGGGATCAGATGGGTACGCCTACCCAGTGTATGATATGTTTGGTATTGTGGATCCCAATATGCAAAACGAGGTGTGACGGTGGTAAGACTGTGTGAGCTAATATGAGGCCATGTAGCGCACATATGTAGTTGATATGATTGTGGATCGTGGGCACGTTCTGTCCCGTTGTTGTTAATTGTTGTCATGAATTGTTTTGGTAATTGCAGCAGCTAATTGAAAGTTTATTTTGGATATTGTTGTATGTCGTAAACCTATGATTCTCGCTCAACTTTATGTTGACGTTTTAAGCATCATTTTTAGGTGAGCTTAATGGTGCTAAGATAGAGCGAAGTGGCTAGAAGAGACCGTAGGATGCTTGGAGTTTATTTATGCTTTCTGTTTGAATAAATGTGTAGGATCGATTTACTGAATAGATCTAAATCTTCAGCTTGCAAAGAGTTTGCTCCTTTAGATAATTCTAAAGCAACAATATTGAAACACTGAGTGAACACTATTGATTATGCGGAATCTAATCAATAATGCTAAGAAGAACAATAATAAATACCACAAAAGAACTTTTATATTAAACTTTGAATCTGCCTAGGTTACAGATTACAAACTATGATTACTATTCGATCTTTATGATCCTGCGTAGAACTATATCTACTGACTATGCCTAGGGTTCCTTTTATAGACTAAGGAAACCCTAATGGGCTTTACAAAAACGCGTATAAAGATAATGACATATCCTCTTCCTAAGATAATCTCATGCATATCTTTAACTACTAAGCTAATTTCTGGTAAGCAGGACTTAAACTATTACATAGCAGTATTAACCTATTTAACATTCCAGTACGAACTAGATGAATCCTTTACAGTACAACATGTAACTAGCAGAAGTATCTACAATACTAAAATCAATTAAGGCGTTGTATTAATATTCATAATCATTCTCCCCTAAACTTGAACTTTACTTGTTAACTTCAAGTTTCTTTAGTTGTCTTCAGTTTGGGCTTTTGAGAATTGTATCCAAGCATGTCTTTAAGTCCTTAGCTTCTCTTGAATGATGATTTGTTTGATGTTCTTTGAAAAACCAGATCATACTTTGTCTGTTAGTCTTTTGTTTCTCTTCACAGCTACACTGCAACATCAACAAGTTGGCTTTATAGTTTTTGCAAACTACCAGCCATCAACGGATTTGATATGTCTTTACCATGAGCCGTTTGCTATGGACTAGTCAATGCTTCATTGTAGTAACAAGGTGCATTGATAACCTTATAGTTTTTAGCAAACTATCAGCTATCAACGGATTTGAGTTCTATTACAGTACCGTTTTTTGAAGTAGCACAATACTTTAGTGTAATACTTATGGTGCATTGATTACCATCAAGTTTTTGGTAAACTGTCAACATAAACGGATTTGAAAAGTCTGTACTAAAGCTTTTTGCTTTGACTTGACAGTCTTATGCCTATTATAGCAATGGTGAAATGCATAAACCATTTGTTGTAATGGTGGTTAGCTAACACCCAAACCCTTTTCATTACATAAATAGTCAACAGTTGCAAAAAACATGACCAATGCTACTGTTAATCATCACTTTCTAATCACAGCTTGCTTCTCAATATCTTTAAAGTTTATAACAAAACTTCATTCATTTTCCATCTGAAGCTTCATTTTCAGCATCATTGGCAAGCATCTTTTGCAAAGGATATTTTCCTATCTTGCTAACATATTTATAGGTGACATGCCTCCAAAAGTTTAAACATGTACTTCACATTTTATCATAATTTCTTCCAACTAACAATCTTTTGTTGATGTGGTAAGCTCCTTAAATAGCATCTCATTGAGAGGTGAGATCAAACATTGTCTGAGATCACTCCAAAGCAACTCTGTCATTGCATCTTCAGGATTACTTGTAACATTATCTGCTTTATCCAACCTGTACAAACTTATAAGATCCTCTCTTGTGAAAATATTTAATCATAGCTCAAAGCTTTGTAGGACTGTATCAGCTCCATTTGCTCTCATTATCTGATAAATACTTCTTTTACCTTGCTGAAATATCTTCCAATTTACCACACCATTAGATTTTGTATCCAAAGGAGTAGGATTCATAGCTTCTACTGATTCCTCTTTATCAGTCTCTGAATCTCCTTGTGCATTCTTGTCAACACTCATACCTTTTCTAGCCTTTTGCTTCTTTCTTTTTCCTGCTCTTTTTACTGGCTCTTCTTCCTTTACTTCAGCAACTTTTTCTCCTATAACTGGAACATCTTTATCATCAATCCTTTGTTTCTTTGAGGTCTTTGTCTGAAGCTCTTCTCCATATCTTTTCAATTTTGCCTTTGTAGCTTCAAGATTTATAGGAACAAAAGTATCAATATGTTGAACTAACTTATCAAACTCTTCTTTAATCTCTTCAACTTCTTTAACTGAGAAAGCTTCCAAGTTCCTTGATTCTTAAGATAGTTTGACATGTAGATTCTTAACTGTGACTGAGTCATGGGTTTGTTTCTCTTTACCTTAGCTCTTTCCTCTGCAAAGTGTTTCTTTCTTTGATTCACCATATCTACCATTCTTTTTGCAAAGTCTTGTTCAGGAAAATCCTTTCCCAACACATCTTTTGTCAACTCTGCATTTGCTTCTAGCTTAGCTCTAATTAGGATTCCCAAATCTTCTTTAAATATAATGTTGTGCTTAAAAATGCAACTGTGCTTTTCTTTTCTTTTGTTGTTCTGTTAAAGCTTCCTCTTCTGCCATTCTTTTAGCTATCATTTTATCTAAATGAATCTGCTTTGCAACTTCTTCATCCAATTGAGCTTGCAACTTTATAGCCTCTTCCAATCCAGCTTCCTCTTGTCTCATTTGTTCTTTAGTTTTGTGAGTAGCCTGGATATCCTCTTCAACCATTGGAGCCTTTCCTTCCCTTTGACCCCTTTTACTAGCAGTACCAGAATCAACTTTAGTACTACCAGTACTAACTTCTTCAATACCAGTATTAATCTCTTCTCTGCCAGTATTAATCTCTTCTTCAGCATCCAATCCAGTATCAATCTTTTTAGCCATAGACCTTGCTCTCCTCCTGTATCTCTTGCCCTTATCAGTTGATTTTTCCTTGCTAACACCCTGAGAAGCAACCTTTGACAATGTTTTAGCTGCCTCCAAGATTGTAGGACTGATTTCTTCTTCTTGAGCCTCCCCTGAAGCTTTTATAGGAGTAACAAAATCTGTTGACTTCTCTTTCATGGATTCTCTAACCAAAGAAACTAGAGGATCATCATCAATATCCTGAATTTTCCTCCCCTGATCCTCTGATTCTTCACCCTCTAATTCAGATATGAGTACTTTCTTGGATTTCCTCTTTAAAGCTGTTTCCAGAGATTTCACCTTCTTTACCAATTTAACCACAGCATTCCCTAGTGTCTGTTTGGTTTCCTTTAACTCTTTCTCCAAACTATTAATCCTGGTCACCAAGGTAGGTACAAGCACCATCAATTCTTGAAGTTGCATACTATCCTCAGCACTTCCTGATGTATTACCTTCAGGGAGAGGTGCTTCATAGGACCTAGGTGGTGAAAAATGAGGTGGGGATTGAGGTGGTGAATGAGGTGGTGAATGAGGTGGTGATTGATGTGGTGAATGAGGTGGTGATTGATGTAGTGGTGATGGATGAGGTGGTGATGGTATAGGTGGTTGGGATGTGGATGATATTGGATCAACAGGTGTGTGATGGGGTTCAGCTGGTTGTGCTGAGCCTTCACCTTGATCCACATCTGCCCCTGCCAACATAGCAGGCAGCAATGGTACAATATCCCCTGCATAACCCCTTTTCATGTTTGCAAAAAAAAATTTGGTCAAAGTTGGGGCTAAATACCTTCCTTTATTTTCAGTTGTAATATCCAAAATAATTTGTAAAAACCTTGGATACATTAAAAATTTTAAATTACTCTCTAAGTATGAACTATCCCATCAAAAATCATTTTTGAAAAATTAAAAACCCTATTGCTAGATAGACAGATTAATGCAGTAGAAATAGTACTACCAAATTGATCCCATCCGATTAAAAATTTCCATTGGGGTGTAAAATTCTTTTTCCAAAAAGTTAATTTACCCTCAGTAACATACCCCAATGTGGCTAATCCATCATATATTTCAGCATCAGATGAATTATGTATTCCTGTAGCATCTGCCAATTGAAGTTTACTTCTAACAGATGCCTCAGTAACAGTATACTCTTTAGAGTCTATAGATGCTACTAATTGTTGAGTCCCATTAGCAAGTGTTCTGACTGTGGCAGTTTGCCAGAACTGTTTGACTAGGGAGTCATAGATAGTAAGATTATGAGTTAAGGCATACTTGAGAGATTTACCTTTAAGAAAATCCACTACCTCAATGAAACCAACACTTTTATTTGGTTTCTTCAGGAAAGCGACCATATTATGCTTGTCTGAGTACTTTAGGTTGGCCATATGAACTCGTTGATGAACAGAAGAATTGTATAACCAATTTGTAAAGGGTTTAAAGAGATTATCACCACTAAGTATAACAAATTGGCCATATAAAGGTTAAGATCCATTAAAGCTAAAGGTTAAGATCCAACAAAAACCTCATTTACCACCTCATTCACCACATCAATCACCACCTCATTCACCACATCAATCACCACCTCATTCACCACCTCATTCACCACATCAATCACCACCTCATTCACCACATCAATCACCACCTCATTTTTCACCACCTAGGTCCTATGAAGCACCTCTCCCTGAAGGTAATACATCAGGAAGTGCTGAGGATAGTATGCAACTTAAAGAATTGATGGTGCTTGTACCTACCTTAGTGACCAGGATTAATAGTTTGGAGAAAGAGTTGAAGGACACCAAACAGACACTAGGGAATGTTGTGGTTAAATTGGTAAAGAAGGTGAAATCTCTGGAAACAGCTTTGAAGAGGAAATCCAAGAAAGTACTCATATCTGAATCAGAGGGTGAAGAATCAGAGGATCAGGGGAGGAAAATTGATGATGATCCTCTAGTTTCTTTGGTTAGGGAATCCATGAAAGAGAAGTCAACAGATTTTGTTACTCCTACAAAAGCTTCAGGGGAGGCTCAAGAAGAAGATATCAGTCCTACAATCTTGGAGGCAGCTAAAACATTGTCAAAGGTTGCTTCTCAGGGTGTTAGCAAGGAAAAATCAACTGATAAGGGCAAGAGATATAGGAGGAGAGCAAGGTCTATGGCTAAAAAGATTGATACTGGATTGGATGCTGAAGAAGAGATTAATACTGGCAGAGAAGAGATTAATACTGGTAGTGAAGAGGTTAGTACTGGTATTACTAAATTTGATTCTTGTACTGCTATTAAAAGGGGTCAAAGGGAAGGAAAGGCTCCAATGATTGAAAAGGATATCCAGGCTACTCACAAAACTAAAGAACAAACGAGACAAGAGGAAGCTGGATTGGAAGAGGCTATAAAGTTGCAAGCTCAATTGGATGAAGAAGTTGCAAAGCAAATTCATTTAGATAAAATGGTAGCTAAAAGAATGGCAGAAGAGGAAGCTTTATCAGAACAACAAAAGAAAAGAAAAGTTTAAGTTCAATTTGAAGCTCAATTTTATACTGAAGAAGACTGGGATGTTATTAAAGCCAAGCTAAAAGCAAATGCAGAGTTGACAAAAGATGTGTTGGGAAAGGATTTTCCTGAATAAGATTTTGCAAAAAGAATGGCAGAAATGGTGAATCAAAGAAAGAAACACTTTGAAGAGGAAAGAGCTAAGGCAAAGAGAAACAAACCCATGACTTAGTCACAGTTAAGAATCTATATGTCAAACTATCTTAAGAATCAAGGAACTTGGAAGCTTTCTCAGTTAAAGAAGTTGAAGTTTGAAGAAATTAAAGAAGAGTTTGATAAGTTAGTTCAGAAGATTGACACTTTTGTTCCTATAAATCTTGAAGCTACAAAGGCAAAATTGAAAAGATATGGAGAAGAGCTTCAAAAAAAGACTTCAAAGAAACAAAGGTTTGATGATAAAGATGTTCCATCTATAGGAGACAAAGTTGCTGAAGTAAAGGAAGAAGAGCCAGTAAAAAGAACAGGAAAAAGAAAGAATCAAAAGGCTAGAAAAGGAATAAATGTTGACAAGAGTGCACAAGAAGATTTAGAGACTGATAAAGAGGAATCAATAGAGGCTATGAATCCTACTCCTTTGACTACAAAATTTGATAGTGTGGTAAATTAGAAGATATTTTAGCAAGGTCAAAGAAGTATTTATCAGATAATGAGAGCAAATGGAGCTGATACAGTCTACATGAGCTTTGGAGCTATGGTTAAAGACTTCACAAGAGAGGATCTTATAGAGTTGTACAGGTTGGTAATGCAGAAGTATGGAACTAATAGGCCTGAAGATGCTTATGACAGAGTGCTTTGGAGTGATCTCAGGACTATGTTTGATCCACCTCTCAATGAAGATGCTATTTGGAGCTTACCACTTCAACAAAAGATGGTTAGTTGGAGGTATTATGATAAATGTGAAGTACATTGTTTAACTTTGGAGGCATGCACTATATATATGTTAGCGGATAGAAAGTATCCATTGTCAAAAGAAGCTTGCCAAGTGATGCTGAAAATGAAGCTTCTAGATGGAAAAATGAATGAAGTTTGCTATAAACTCTTGAAGATGATTGAGAAGCAAGCTGGGATTAGAAAGTGATGAAGTTATCAGTAGCAGTGGGCATGTTTTTGGAAACTGTGGACTATTATGGAAGTGAGAAGGGTTTGGGTGTTGGCTAACCACCACACAACAAATGGTTATCAGTTCACCATGCTTAATAGGCATAAGGACTGGCTAGTCCAAAGCAAACGGCTTTGGTAAAGACTTCTCAAATCCGTTTATGGTTGACAGTTTACCAAAAACTGTATGGTAATCAATGCACCATAGTATTGCACTAAAGCATTGGCTACTCCAGAGCAAACGGCTACTGGTAAAGAGAATTCAAATCCGTTGATAGCTGATAGTTTGCTAAAAACTATAAGGTTATCAATGCACCTTGTTACTACAATGAAGCATTGACTAGTCCATAGCAAACGGCTCATGGTAAAGACATATCAAATCCGTTGATGGCTGGTAGTTTGCCAAAAACTATAAAGCCAACTTAGTTGGATGTTGCTGTGTAGCTGTGAAGAGAAGACAAAGACTAAAAGACAAAGTATGATCTGGTTTTTCAAAGAACATCAAACAGATCATCATTCAAGAGAAGCTAAGGACTTGAAGACATGCTTGGATACAATTCTCTCAAAAAGCCAAACTGAGACAAACTAAGATACTTAAGTTACACAAGTAAAGTTCAAGTTTAGGGGAGGATTGTTAGGAATTTTGTATAAAAGGACCTAATTCTTCTGGTTTTTTTAGTAAAATTTTGTTTTTTTTAAAGGGGGGGTTTAATTCTTGCTAGTGTAATAGTTAGTACTGACAGTATTAAATAGTTAATACTGTTTGTGTAATAGTTAAGTCTGCTTACGCAAAAATTAGTTAGAGTTAAAGATATGCATGAGATATCTTAGGAAAAGATATGCATTATCTTTATACGCGTTTTGTAAAGCCCATTAGGGTTTCCTTAGTCTATAAAAGGAACCCGAGGCATAGTTAGTAGATATAGTTCTACAGAAGATCATAGAGATCATATAGTAATCATAGTTTGTAATCTGTAACTTAGGCAGATTCAAAGTTTAATATAAAAGTGTTTTGATTGTGTTCTTCTTTACATTGTTGATTAAATTCCGCGTAATCAATAGTGGTTAATCATTGTTTCATCATTGTTACTTTAGATTTATCTAAGGCAACAAACCCTTTACAAGCTAAAGGTTAAGATCCATTAAGCAAAGGGATCCTACAAGAAAAGGTTTTTCTGATACCACTTGTAGGATTCTTTGATGACCCTTCCCATTTTTCAATCTTGAGTTTCAATCCATCTCTTTCCTTAACAACCTTTTCTAATTCCATATTTAAGTTGTTAATTTTTATATCTCTACACTTAAGATCATAATTTTGAAACTCATATCTCTCACCCCAAGCTAATTCATTCTTTTTTATGTCCAAGAATTCTAGCTTCTAGTGACTCTAAGGCTATTTCATAACCCCTAATTTCTAGTTTGGCTTTGTTATGCTTTTCTCTCTCAGTATCATAGTTCTTTTGTAGACATTTAAATGATTCAAGACATTTAGAACAGTTTTGTACCTTATTGTCAGAAGAACTTGATGAGCTTGAAGAGGAGATAGCCATCTTACAAGATTGATTGTAGATCTGCTTCAAACAATGGAGTTCTTCTTATTCAGAGTTTCCTCACAAGCTCTGATACCACTTGTAGAACAAAGGATGAAACATCTGAAATCCTTTGTAATCTTATCATAGGCTTAGAAAAACAATTGAATCATAATGTTAAAATTATTAGATGTGATAATGGGACAGAGTTTAAGAACTATGCTATGAATGAATTCTGTGCTAAGAAAGGAATCAAAAGGGAGTTTAGTGTAGCTAGAACTCCACAGCAGAATGGTGTTGCAAAAAGGAAAAATAGGACCCTAATTGAGGCAGCTAGAACTATGTTAGCAGACTCACTTTTACCTATCCCATTTTGGGCAGAGGCGGTTAATACTGCTTGCTATGTACTAAATAGGGTATTAGTGACCAAACATCAAAATAAGACACCTTATGAACTATTAATAGGTAAATCACCTAGTATTAGTTTTATGAGACCTTTTGGGTGCCCGTTGACAATTTTGAACACCTTAGATTCCTTAGGCAAATTTGATGGGAAATCTGATGAAGGTTATTTGCTTGGATACTCTGCCTCTAGTAAAGCCTTTAGAGTATACAACAAAAGGACCAAAAGGGTAGAAGAGAATCTGCATATTATTTTTCTTGAAGATCCACCAAATGTGGCAGGAAATGGTCCAAATTGGATGTTTGATCTTGATTTTCTCACCAATTCAATGAATTATATTCTATTAGTGTAGAAAATCAGGTTATTGTGGATACATGTACACAAGATTCTTATGTTATAGGTTCATTAGGAAAAAATAAAGGACCTACTCAGAAATACATACTACTTCCACTACAACCTCATAGGACAAGGACTTCAACAAAGAATGTTGTTCAGGATGCACAAGAACAGCCTTCTGAAAATACTTCTCCAGACAAGGGTATACAAGTTTTAGAAAATGATTTTGATAAGGAAGGACAACATCAGATGCCAGAAGATGACCAAATCTGGCAAGATAAACTTAAGATGATGGTTACTCAAGAAGTGGTTGCTAATGCTATTAAGTATTAAAGATTTTGTTTCATTCAGGGAGATGATTACATCTCAACTTCAGGGGAAGCTTTGGCTTTATGATGAAGTTCGTACGCGACTTTGTTTGTTTTGTCATCATCAAATAGGGGAAGATTGTTGGGATTCTTGATTTGATGAGACAAAGTGAATAAAAGAATGAAACAAAAGGACTAGAATTGTAATTAAAGAATTCTTCAAGCTGGTGGATAAAGATGAAGATTTCAGAAGATATCAGAAGATCTCCTTATAATGATAAAGATACAGAAGATACAGAAGATATTCTTAAATGTTTAAAAGATATTATTTGTTCTTATCTTCTTATGTAAGCCTTGATATCTCTCTATATAAAGAGATTATCAGGCATATGGTTTAGATCCATCCATAGAAAACTAGAGCTCTCCCAATGAGAGTCTAGATAGTTAGATAGCAAGTCGACTGATGAGAGTCGAATAGTACACCATAGTTAGTTGGTGTAGCCCCAAGTTATAGTTGGGGTAATAGGAAACGTTCAATAAAGAAAACCTTGTGATAACTTTGATTGTGTTCTTATAATTCCGCTGTGCATATTCAATCATTGTTATTATTATCCTAGATGGGCTAAACGATTCTCAACATAATTGGTATCAGAGCCAAGTGGCTCTCGATCTAGGATCCACAAGGTTTATGCATTGAATTTGTAAAGAAAAAGAGGTATGAATTTTATGCTTTGAAGTTTGTTCAAATTCAGTAATTTGATAAACCCTAATTCGGTTCGTACATCATGAAGATTTTATCTAGGGTTTCGCTGCTTGTTACATGATGTATTACATGATCTTCTTATGTTAATTTGATTGCTACACATGTGTTATCACGCATCTTGATTTGTTGTACACGTACATCTTGAAGATCTTCACGTTTTCAAGAATGATTAGGGTTTGCTGCTACATCAGGTTCTTTAAAGAAACACTAATCAACAGTTGATGGTCATAATTGTTTGATCATGATTCTGAACATTGTATGAAGATGTGAATGTGTGAAAAGCAGAATGAATAAGAGAAAGATAAGGTTCGTGGCAGCGATAGCAATATGATAGCAGGTGGCAGGTTCAATGATTCAAGCTTTTGTAAATATATCATATGGGGTAATATACGTGATGATATGTTCTATTATAAAGGTTCATTGGTGAATCATTCATAATGCTGGACCTTCATTATTGTGATTTGATTTTGTGCTGTTGATTTTTAATGATACGATCTCAACATGAAGAAAGAAGAGATTTGTTACAGCTGTTAGTTATGTGTTGGTTTAGTCAAACATGCGACTTTGATGGGATTTAAATAAAGAAGTGATTGAGTTATAAAAGATGTGATCTGTTATAATTCAGTTTTAAAGAGAAAAATATATAGCAGCTTGTAAAGCAAAGTCAATATTGTTATTGTGTTCGTTGCTATTCAAGATGAGAAAACAAGTGCATGCATGTTTGTGAATAGTTGATACTATTCGAGCACATCAGCTATCTGTTATCACTACTGGTGGGCTTCATATTACTACTGTTGGTAGTACCTTATGCTACTGTTATAACATGTGCATGATCAAGATGAAAAGATAAGAGATATTGGACTACCAACAGAAAGTGAATCTCTAATGCTATTATTTAAGAAGTATTAATGCTGCCCAGGTTTGAAAGTTTATACTGTTCGAGTATATTAGTGTTGCCTGCTTTGTATATTAATGTTGTTCGAGCAACAATGAAAAGGTTAGTACTGTTCGTATTTACATTTGTACTGTCGTCCAAGAAACGAGAGTTTGTAATGCTAATGGTGTCCGAGAAGTAGTTAATACTGCTAGTTGTTGCCGATATTGGACAACACACACATGAGGGTTATCAGACGACACAGAAAATCAAGTTATTTTGATTTTTAAATTGGAACAGGTTGGTTCCAACACACACACACATAGGTTGATTATTAGTTTGTTCAGATGGTTCTTGGACAAACATAGATTTTTGGTTTTTGGTTCTTAACAGAATTAAAGGCTCGTATTTATTGGATTAATTGATTATAAAGAAGATTGTTTATTACTTATTTGAAGATGAAGTGTAAGAACCCGAATTTAAGGTCACTACTATTTAATAATCTCATAATTAAATTATAAATTTTAAACAAATTACTTTTATTTACATCGAGATATTTTATTGAAATCGTCGTTTTAATTAATTGCGAGCTATGATTAAAACAATTATTCGTCTTGAACCTTACGTAAATTAAACTTTTCAGAAAAGTATCCCGTTTAATGTAGAATTATTTTTATCATATTCGTTTTCACCTCGTGGTTTCGTCTTAACTCTCGTTTTATTTTACGTTGATACCCGTTAGCCTCAAAACTACCTACCTATCTTAAAATTTATACCCTAAACATCAAAGTTTATAACATTTAAACTCAAAATCTCTTGCCTACACCTCATTTGAGGCGTGTCATTTGTAGAACCAAAGGCAAGACATGTGTCTTGCCTAGACACTAACCCTTGCATGCCCAAAAACCACTCATACTTAAACCACCAACTCTTTGTTCACTCCCATTGTTTACCAAGAAACTACACACACTCTTCTCTCCCTCCCATTCTTGCCGAAATTCCATCAACCCCAAACACCATTTTCATCAAAAATCTACTCAATCAAAAATATTGTAGCTAGTTGTGATGAATACCTAGCTAGTTTACATCATTTTTAAAGTGATCAAGAGGGGTTTTGTGCAAGATTTTTACACATTAGGGGCTGAGATAATTCAAGTACTCATAGGGTCATTGCATGGAGGAATAATGGTGATCTAGGGGTATTGGGTTAA
>BQNB010058081.1:0-34816 GCA_026074375.1 Tanacetum coccineum
CACATAGTGCGAGGGGGTATTTCGTAAATATTTGAGGGGCTATTTCGTAAATAAAAAAAGAAACGGGTCGGGGCGGACCAATATCGATAACTCAAAAAGTGCGAGTGAATACTTTGAAAAAAAAAGCAAAAAAACAATTTTAAATTTTTTTTTTTAAATGTTCGGGCCGGGTCGGGTCAACCCGGTGCATTTAATGCAAGTTAATGCACCTGAAGCGCGTGGTTAGTTCTATTGTTATTCATAAAAAAAACAGACCGATGACTAAAAAAGTGCGAGAGAGTATTTAAAAAACAAAACAATTTAAAAAAAAAAAAAAAACCGATCGGACCGGGTAGGGTTGACCCGGCGTATTAAATGCACCCCGGTTAACCCGGTGCATTTAATGCACACTAAATGCAAAAGGCCATTTAATGCATGCAAGAGGGTATTCCGAGGAAAAAAAAGGAAAATTTTATTTTAGAAATTTTTTGAAAAAAAAAGGGAAAAAAAAAACTGGCAACCGCGCGCCGTTGCGGGACGATTAGCGGAGCGCGAGGTTTGAGGAAACTTAAAGTTTTATTCATAAAAAAACAGACGGATGGCTCAAACAGCGCGAGAGGAAAAAAAAGAAAGTTTTTTTTAAAAAAGTTTTTGAGAAAAAAAAAAAGGAAAAAAATGGTAAAAAAAAACCAAATGTTAAAAAAAAGAAAAAACCCTCATTAAATGCCGGGTCAAAAACATTTAATGAGACCCGGTTATGGGTGGGTCGGGTCCCCCAGGAATTGCATTGTAGAGTAATACTTATAACAAGGTTTTACACCCGCGCTTCGCTGCGGGGTATTTGTCTATAAAACTTCACAATTGAAAATTAGCAAAAACTAATCTAAACGCATTCCATGAGCACAGTTTGCTGGCTTGGCTCTTGCTTCATCTCCGACAATATTTTTTCCACTGTCTTGATCCTTTGCTGCTACTATATACATTATTATTTCTGAAACGAAATGGAACCCGCCATTATTCCAGGTGTAAAAATCACGTATACTTGAATAAGTAAATCAACAAAGTATGATACAAATTAATATCTACAAATCCTTATATTGTAAGCATTTCCAAAATAATATATAAGTTATTTTTTCTCATCGCGATATTTTGTACCTAATAAAACACACGGAGATAGGAAAGAGCTTACGAGTTGCTCAGAACACAAATAGAAACTTTGTGTTTGTTATCATCAGGTATTTGGAAAACATCGAAAGAAGCCGTCGTGTATCTTCATGCTTTTTTGTAAGCTAAGGTCATGAGACCAAATGGTCCAAGGCCCAACCTTGTACTGTCGCCACCCTTACCTCACAAATGCTTTTGCCCTTGCTGAAATAAACACTTCAAATCAACTGTGCTACTCAACATTAAGAATCAATTAGAGCCACGTAATTTAACTGAGGATGCATGACTCCTTAGATGTTAAATGAAATCCACCTTTCTGATGTTTTTTGTTGTTTTAAGTCCTACCATTTTACGCCTTTTTTAAATTGTTCCAATTCATAATTGGCTTTGCATACATTCCATTTCCGTTTGGGGTCCAACCAAACTGTCATGTGGAATCAGCTACACAAAATAAGGATTAGAGTCAGTTTAACATTTTACCAAGTGTAAGAATGTTCACATAGATGGAGGTCGCTATAAGTTACCTGGGATTCCAGTCCATCCCTCGCAGTCTATCTTTTTACAGTGACTACGTCTCTTTTCCACTACCCACACGATCCTTTTTTTCGGACAGGATCATAAAATGACTTAGAGGCGAAAAAGTTCCCATAGTCATATCTTAATCCACCCCAACCATCTTCAGATGTATTATCTGGGATATATCTGTCTTTAATAAGGTCGTAACTCCCAAGTGTGTAATATTCATACCTATATACTTCAAGACTATTCTTAAGTAATTTTTGACGTCGCTGTTATGTTGATTGTGTGATAAACCCTTTTATTCCTTCTCTTGCCCACCGGGAAGAAAAAGTCGGTACAATTACCATCATACAGTATCTTTTTTTGAATGATATGGGTGCCTTAGCCTTGATAAATGTAACAAAAATCACGTACTATGTTACAAATAAGCAAACACCTCGATTGCCTTGTGCCAACTTCCCTGTAAAAAGTTTACAAAATGACCATTATTGTACCAAGCAGTTGTGGGATCATGAAAAGCCAGAACATTCTAACTTGTTGGCTTGAGAAAAAGAATGTCATTAGGTTTGATCCATTCTCGCAGGTAGGGGTCCGAGTAGTTGGCAGGAATGGCATAGGCTTGGACTTGATAGCCAAGTTTAGGTTTTGGGTCTACTATTCCTGTATACATAATCACTGGCTTATCACCTGGCAAAATCATAGCAGATCCAGAACAACACCCATACTTATCATATGGTTTTGATGGTATGGTTGCATGTTCAAGATGTATCCAGTTAACCATATCTTTCAACACTGAATGAGCCCAGGCAATATTTCCCCATACAGCACCTTTGGGATTGTATTGATAGAACAAATGGTAGTATCCTTTGTAATACATTGGTGATGTTCATAGATACCAAAGTAAAAGAATTAACACTACTCTGTTACATATATAACTTATCCCTATTAAAAAAGAATAAAATTTCAAAAGAAGGAAAACGGGGGGCCCGTTTCTAGACGGACATACGTGGGAAAGTAATGTCATGCTATACTCAACGGGCAACAGCCTCTCGAAATCTGGGTCACCGTGGGGGCTGCTGATCATCAATTTTGCATTGAGGTTAGACACACAAACCGGAAGACTAACACTGCTTCTTCCAAAGTGTGTTGGGCTCGTACATACATGTAACATCTGTTACATATTATAGCATGCCCTTTTTCCACCTAAAAACTGGCTTACCCCATAACCCCCTTTAATAACCACTTTAGATTTTCATATTTTATGTTATGTCGTATTCAGCATTTACGGTTTATAAAAATAAAAAGGCTTATTTTTGTGGGCTTCATTTAAACATATTTACACCTGTTTGTTATGCGCATAAGTTGTGTGCGTTTTCTTGACCTCAACACGTTGGCACTTGGCTTTTCTTGACTAATATACAACAATCACCCCTAAGTTGCAAAGGTCACATGTAAGATATAGACAATCTAACATATGAAGTTTCAAATAATTCCATTTTAAGTTCTCGATTTAAATAACTATCAACATAAGTGAGACAGCTAGTTGTAGATAAATGTGTGTTCTGTAAGCGCTAGCACATTCTCGTACCACACTACCACCTCAAAACCATTAAATTCATATAACTATATAATTATATGGTTAAAATTTTGGCAAATCTTGGTTCTTAAGCATTCACACGTACAATGACCCATGAACTAATCACATTCGTTTTTTACCCATTCATATCTTGGCTGTGATAAAATTTCATAATATCATTTGACTCGCATCACTGCCGACTTAGGAGGTCTTGTTTAGTTCTTAATTTTTGAATACATATCTCAAGCTTATAAAAAGTTCTTTTCAAGACACCATTAGTAGTTGGTGGTTTTCTTTTGAGCAAATCCAAAGACACTTAAAACGACCCAGATTCCCATTTAGAACCGCTGTTTAGAATCAGCGCACGACTCTTCAAATACAGAAACTTGAAGTTTCTTGACAGGTATTGATTTTTCATCAAAATAAATATTCATTATTAAATACTTTGGTAAAGTTTTAGAAAACGATGATGGGCTTCACTTCGTCGCGTGTTATTTTGACATTCACCCCCTTAGTGATAAATAAATATAATATAGATGTGAAATAACTTATTTCCTAACAAAAGTACAACCTAGATGTCAAACCTGATCATGTGCTTATATGTGTTTCACTATTAAGAGGGTGTTTGAAAAAGCTCATTAAATAGCTTATTTCTTTTACAAACACATATAAGCAGTTGTTCCCTTCTTTTAGTTGGATGAATTATCAAAAAGATATAAAATATGAGAATGAAAAGATGTTATTACCTTCCACTGGCTAAGAAGAGTGTTGCATATAGTAGCTATTATTTCCGATCTTGATAGAAAAGTTGAGCATCCGTGTACCTTCAAGTGAATCTCCAAAATCATTTTTAAAGAAACACAATTATGAAAGAAAAAAAAGAGTTTACATGAAGCACTAACTTGTTGATGAGCATTTCGGTTTTTTCAGGATATTTAACAGCGTAGAACACAGAAAAGAAAATAAGCAGAGAAAAGGATACCTAACTGGAAATCATCCACGTTTGCCCAACTCCCAATATCATCATATATAATGAACTCGTTGAGGTCACTCTCAATCCCATCATAGCACAAACACTAAGGCGCAAATTTAATGCAGTTAGAACTAAAGCAATCTGTTAGAATGCTGTAACCAAAAAGAGATGATAAATAGAAAAACTAAGATACCATGAACAAAATCTTAATTGTATCGCATATATATGAATCAACCCTCTGAAGCAACCCCCTGAAAATAAAAAAATCATGTAACTATGACTCTTTTAAGCCGACACGCTACCTAACTGAAATAAAAAAACTCAAAAGAGTAAAGAATCTAACAAATTCAGAATCCGAATAGGGACTAAATGAGATTTAAACCAAGAGAAGTGACGAAATCTAACCTTCGTGTCCGGCTTGAAAGAATCACAACCTGAAATGCTATGCTTGGGATGTGTCGAACAACCTAAAGCCAAACCATAAAACTTTGCCTCATAATCATGGTATATAATATACAAATTTGCAAACAAACCTACTTAACATTCAACACATCTTCATACACGAATGATAAGATAGAAGTAGCAAGTGGGTTTCATACCTCAAGCCAATCTTCTGTCGTTTCTTCTCGCCCTGCTTTGGAAATACTCTGCTTGAAGACTCCATGCCTGTTCGTCCCTTCTCGCCCTTCTTTGGAGATACTCTACTTGAAGACTCCATACATGTACCTTTCACTGTACCCCAAGCAGACAAATTTAATGTTTCCATCATGTCTAATCACGACGATTCGCAAAAGCAGCTTATACCATGTTCATGTATAAAAAAACAACACAAATTTATGTCATTTAAGTCATTCCAATAAGATAAATGACGTATTCTAGTAGAAAAGCTTATACCCTATTCATGTAAAAAAAAGCCAACATAAATTCATTTTATTTAAAGCCATTCAATAGAATTCATGACGTTATCCTAATAGAAATATTGTTTTAATGTTATAATAGCCTTAACGCAGTTTATCATTGCATAATAAAGGAAAAAAACATGTACTCAATAATTGCACAATGTGTCTAAGAAATTAGTTGATAAATTATCGTGAAAGTGTTAAAACAAATTTTTCTTGTTTGTGGCATACCTTTTAAACACATGGTTTAGCCCGATTTATTTACTCTGCTGCCAATAGTCATTTTCTAGTCAGTGACACTATTTGAAACTAATGGCAGACGTGTGTTATTCTGCGATATATACATTATCTGGCACACACACACATACTGTACCATCACGTATCACTTCATCCTTTGTTGGGTTTACAATAGCTGCAGACAGCAATGGCCTCGGAAGAGATTTTTGCGAGATCCACATATTGCGACTGTAAAAAAGCATCCAATATAAATTTAGTTTGAATAGCACACAATATTCACAAAAATATACTAAAGACAACAATAGAAATTGACGGTCTTGATTTGTACATCGTAAATGTATAAAATTTAAGATGAAAACTAAACTACACCAAAGATATTCATCACGACAACTTCAAACAACAACATAAAAATATTGCATTCATACCTCATTATGTTTAAGCAGCGACATTCAAAGTAACTTTCAAAGTAACTGATGTGAATGGCGGAAGAGAAGCCATTGCATCCTGACATTGTCGTATCCATACCTGCATAAATGATCGATTAGCTGAGCTGTTTCGCTAGACCTATAAATTTACATTGTCTGACCACAATTATAACACACGATACACTATAACATAAGAGGTAGAAATGTTAAATGACAAAAAGTAAATATCTAATTCTTACCTTGCCCCTGAACAGACAAGGATTGAGGCAAGCATATGGTTCTATACTTGTAACATACAATTTGTGAGCAGTACACCGGGGTTAAAACTAAACTGGAAAGCAAAACAAATGAATTACTCGAACCCATAGTACCGACCGGGTTCGTTTCAGTTATGTAACCGACCTAACCTGGTTAGAAACTTTCTTTCTCTAATTTTTGTAAACATCAAACTTATTCCTACTGTTTCAAGTGTTTAAACTCGCTCATTTCATAAGCTCGCTTTTTATGGTTATTAAATAGCTTATCAAATTTAGCTTGTGTACTTATTCAAATACAAAAGCTCAACCTAATAACCTCATCAACGAAAAGAAAATCAACCAATAATTTTATACCTATAAACACAACCATTAAATAACCAAAATTCCAAACTTTAACAACAAAAAAACATAGAAAAAATAAAGATTTGAATTCTTTAAAAAAAACCCTAAAATCTATCATAAAACATAGAATCATATACATGTAATTTGAAGCCTACTTTTTGTAGATGAAAAAATTAAAGGAAAAACACATACCTGGTAATTTTTTGATCTGGATTTGTGGTGGGAGATGAAGTAGTGATAGACGAAGGCGGTGGTATGTGTGGGAAAGAAGAATCGAGAAAAAAAAACGTGAGAAATGGGCTGGACCCAAGCAAACAGGCCACATGGAGCCCAAAGACGAAACGACAATGTCGTTGGTCGTTTTTGTAGTGACTCATAGGATATAGGATAATAACTTGTTTTAACTTGTTGCCCTACCCGACCATCTTGCCACCTATACAAGCAAATCACACAAACCTAGCACATGTATTAGTCTAGTAGGAAAGCCATAGGATGCTTCATCCATTCAGGAAAGGTATTATTACATACTAAGGGCATGTTTGGTTGGTGTAATTTAGATGGTTTTGGGTGTGTTTGAAATTAAAAACATATCTAAGTCATGTTTGCTAGCCTTTTTGAAGGTATTAAAAGAGGAGAGTTATATTGAATACCAAAAAAAAGTTGGATACTAGGGGACTCATCCACACCATCCATCTAAAAAAAAATCAATGGTTGTGATTAAAAGCATTTAATTATTTCACCAATTTTTTAAAATTTAAATATCTCCTAAACCGTTAATCGTTAAGTAAAAAAAAATATACCATCACGACGAGCATTTAATTATCTTTCAATAGATATCCACTTTGATATACTTTCGACAAAAAAAAATTTTACGTTTTTTTCACGTCTTTTTCATCTTTTTTCCACGTTTTTTTCAGATTTTTTCAGATTTTTCACGTTTTTTTTTTACTTTTTTCACCTTTTTTTTTTTCGTTTTTATTCATTTTTTTTTTTTTACGTTTTTTCACTGTTTTTTTTTTTTTTTTTTCGAGAAAAAGTTCTTTTTTTTTTTTTCCTGTTTAAGCCTTTCTCACACAGTTGTTTTCCCTCGTTATTTTTTTCCGTTGTTGAAATTTGCATTAAAATCATATATGATATAACACAAATATCAAGATGATTTCAACACTAAAATTAAATATCAGCTAAAGTCATAGCACTAATATCATATATACAATAACACTATCATTATTATTTAACACTCCATCAGATATGATTTAACATAAATCTAAATATCATATATGATTCTCATGCAAGTTTCAATGAGAAAAAGTCGAAAAAAATGTGAAAAAAACGGAATTTTTTTTTTGTCGAAAGTATATCAAAGTGAGAAAACGTGAAAAAAACGTGGAAAAAAAGTGAAAAAAGTGAAAAAACCGTGAAAAAAGGTGAAAAAAAGGTGAAAAAAGTGAAAAAAAACTTGAATTTTTTTTTGTCGAAAGTATATCAAAGTGGATATCTATAGAAAGATAATTAAATGCTCATCGTGATGGTATATTTTTTTTCGCTTGACGATTAACGGTTTGAGAGATATTAAGATTTGAAAAAAAAGGTTGAAAATAATTTTTGGTTTAATCTTATCCATTAGATTAAGATGAAGATGAAGGGTGGAGATTGGTCCCCTGGTATCCACAAAAAACTTTGTATCCAAATGAACCTAAATCGGTATTAAAATACAAGCATTCATCTTAAAACAATGGTTTTAAAAAACATAGTTTGAGGAGTGGATTGTTAAACCATGTCCAAGTGGCCCACACAAAACTACAAACTAGACCAAGTTATCCTTTTCTATTTTATATCAGTTATTTCTCTTCCATATCATTCATTATCCAAAATCCCCATTTTCTTTATTTCTCATTAAAATCCATAGCTACTGCTCTATTTTTCATATTTCATCATGAATCAAGTGGCCCACACAAAACTACTGCTTTATTTCTTTGGTTTGTAATTATTTTGCAATGGTAAAGCAAATAAAAATATAATTTTGACAATCAATGATTTGAGCATGAAACAGTTTGTGAAAATCAAAGAAATTATCTTTGATGTTTGCTTGATTTATGCTTTTTGATGTAAAGATGTTGCTTAAGCAATTTTGATTATGTATATATTATTTGTTTCAAATTGTTTTGTTCTTTGGTATGGTAATTGATGAAGATGATCTTTAAAACTAAGAAGGGCTATGTTGTCATTTAAGGTTAGCCACATCTCAAATACGCTGTTCTTTTGATGCGAACCAAACAGAGAGCCCTATTTTAAATGTTGATATTCTAAATACAATAAATTAAAAACCACAATGTATTTAAAACCCTATGTTTTGAATTTTGATGAACCAAACGCCCCCTAATAGTAATAATCTAGCAGCCTGCCAATTCCATCATGTTGACACAAATAATGTTTAAATTATTTATATTTTTCGACTTCTCTACGTTTTGATAATCACAAAATGTAAAAACATTCTACGTAAAAGTAAACGTAAACAAGTTATTAGTCGTAAATTTCTATTTAGACGCAAATCACTTAAGGTATGAACAAACAAATGATTAACTTGCTAAATGATCAAAGTAATACATGTTTTGTCTTAAACTTTATATTTTTACTAATGTAATAAAACCTTTTTACAAAAAAAAATTAGACAAAAAAAATTCGTAATTAATTTTTTTTTATTTAAATATATATTTGAAATTAAGTTTCCCCCCTAAAAACAAATAAACTTGAACCAGAAAACATTTTCTTAGAAAATGACAAAAATGGGAGCATCCTATACCAGCCGGCCCCTATATAGGCTTGGTGGTCCCATATTGATACGGGGACCACCATGCTTATTTATGGAACCGGCAGGTATAACGTCCCCATTCTTTGCCTGTATATAGTGGATCATTTCCATACAATTTTTCACCTTTTTACACATAGTTTTTCTTTGTTTTAAAACAGCTTAAATTTTTTTTAGTCTTTCATCATTTAACTTGTTTAAACATTAGTTTACAAGTGATCCGATCTTTGTTTTCCAGGTGCAAGAGAAGAATACTCGTAATCGTTAAGATACTAAGTATTATAGATTAGTTTGTACATACCTAACGTTGTTACGATCTCGTTGTAATTTGTACATCAACCACATAACCTCTAATCTTGTGTAGTAGTTAGATCGGGTAGATCGTGTTAGTATTTTAGGTGTGAAAATACGTGAGCGAGCGGTTAGTATTTAGTCCTCAAAATACATTTGTGGGTGTTAGATTGGTTCTAGCTAAGATTATAACTCGACATTTAGCTTAGTATCGGAAATTGATATAAGCGACGATTGTACGGTTTTCTCCGCCTAAAGGAAGCTTGTTGACATAGTACAGTGAACTCTCGAGTTAGGTACTCGGGGGGCGAAGAAGAGCTTCGTTACCGAACCACTATAAATCTTCGTGTCGTGGTTTGATCTTTCTAACTCTATACTTTCATCTTGCACTTTATATTTCGTAGTTAGCATTATTTATGTTTATATATATTGTGTTCATATTGTGTTCAACGGATCTCACGTAAACTCAAATTTTTGAATTTTACAAACAACGATTATTAAATTTTAAAAAGCGATAAACTAATCAACACTTCCTTCTAGTTTTCACACACCAGTTGAAAACTATGTCTTTGAAAGTGAAGGGAAAAACTCAAACTATTCGGGGAAAGTTTTACGCAATGTTTTAAAAGGCGCGCCTTTGCGGCGTCAAGGCGTCGCTAAGGCGTGAGGCGTGACCTCCATATTACGAAATGGACCAAGGCGTCGACTCTAGGCGTGACAAGGGATGAGGCGTGAAAAGGCGCGATAAGGCGTGAGGCGCGGCGAGCCTTTTAAATTCAACTCCGATAAAAAAAAAATCAAAATGAAGAATATTATATGTATGGATAGTTTCTTAACTTTATTCAGATGTACAACGCTCTATTTAAACTCAATATATACGAAATATGATATAAATATATAAATATTTTTATATTTTGGGCCGCCTTAAAACGCAAAGGCTACACCATAACCGCTAAAGCGTGAGACTTGATCATGCCGTCACGTCACGCCTCACGCTATTTATAACCTTGGTTTTACGTCATACTAAGACACCAAGCAGTGTCCAAAAAGAATATTGAATTCCATAGGGCGAATAAAATTCTTCATGATGGAAAGTTATAGGAAGTTTCTTTTAGTTGGGGCATATTACTAAATGTTAACCTAGTGTCTCCATGTTATCGGCTGCTCAATCAGTCAATTGTATTGTAACATCACCCAATAACTCGAATTACCCGACTCAACATAACCTGACTCGAATATCACCCAAACCTGATAACCCGTTTTTTTTTTGTCAAGTCAAGTTGTGGGTGAATTTTCAAAAATCAAAACCCGACCCGATAAGACCCAATAACACCCCTAATTGCAGGTAGTATTGATATATATTAACAATTTTTTATTTTTTATTTTCAATTTTTTTCAACTAATTTAAAAAAATCACATCAACACGAATAAATCCAATCCTATGAAACTTAACCTGTTGGTTTGGAGTTGTTTGTTGCCCTCAATCATTTTTAGTTATTTATTTACTTTGGAATATTTTGATTATAGCCAAGGAAAGTAATTTGTCAATGTATGATTATGAAGGGCACAACATAGTCTCCGCATGTAATCGTGGAAGAACTTTTAGTTGACGGGATGAAAAAGACGTGTTTATGAACAATTGCATAGAACAAGAGTTTAGCCTTTTATACGATTACATCATTTGTTTCTAGGGTAAGCATGATTTTTGACATTTTAGTCGACTAATCGACGTGGTTGAATTTAATTCTACACACACTCAAACTAGGTAAAATTCTCATATTTTAAGAGGTTGACATGACACTTTCAAGATTGTTTGCACTTAACAAAAATAAAAGTTGTGACTCCACACATCATCTTACAGTGATAGCCGCAAATCCTTTTGCCATTAAGCCGCCTTAATAGGTTATTACATCGTTTGTTTTCAATCTCAACATGAAGATGGTTATAATGTAAAATACGACACATGTGAAAAAAGATGTTTAGTCGAGTTTTAGTTGCAAATTAATGCGATAATCTTTTAGTAGTTGTATTTTGTAAATATTAAGTTTTGTTGTTGTTGTTGTTGTTTTTTTTTTTCTTTTCTTTTTGGATGTGTCTATCTTGATGAGTTTATTGTTTTGGTTTTTTTGTATGGGCTATTTTTTTTTGGCCTATTTAGTTTTAAGTGTATACATGTTTTAATTTAGGGGTGTTGATCGGTTCGGTTATCGGGTTATTCGGTTAGTTCGCTTAATTTTTTTTGGGTCAACTCGAAAACCGAATCGAACCGAACTAGAATTCAACCGAACCGAACCGAAAACCGAATTCGAATTCGGTTCGGTTCTCGGGTTGACCCGAATAACCCGAATTTCACTATTTAAAATTTTTTTTAATAATTACATAGATTTTTAGTAAACAAAAATTATTATTAATATAAAAAGTGTTTTTTTTATATTATGATAACATTTTAATAGTATATATATATATATAATTATATGAATTCGGTTTTCGGTTAGGTTTTCGGTTTGGAGTGTCAAACCCATATCCAACCCGAGAACCGAATTAGTAGTTCGGTTTTGGCGAATTCGGTTCGGTGTATAGAAATGTTCGTGGGTGTTGTGTTTTTTTTAATGGTTGTTGTCCATTAAGTAAGTTTTGTAAGGTATTGAACAAAAGTGTTTTTGCACTTACTTTGGTAAAAGGTATTTGTATACGTATACAAATATAACACCGACATATAATTGGGCCTACAGACTTAAACGGGCCAACAAAGGTTAGTCATGGGTCAATAGGAAAAACAATGAAAGCCCAAAGACTAAAACGTTGTCGTTTTACTCCATTTTAGTAATATATATAGTAATAGTTGTGTTATATATTTACAATCACATACTTCGGTAGTTCGGTGTGGCGATATTTGTAAATTTAAGAGTTATTGAATATTTGCGAGCTCAAGTTTAAACAGAAAAAGGTGTGGTTTGTGTGTAACTAGAATATTTTGTATAATAAAATTACTTTTTATGTCTAAATATTTGTGTATATTGTAATTAAATATTTAAATATTTAATAAATTATATTTGACTTCATATAAATAACGGTATTTCAATTTTAATAATATTATTCAATTTTTTTAACTTTTTAGATTTTAACCAAAAGCATGTGTGTTTTCTCTTTGTAATTATATATGTATGAGGAGAGTTATATTGAATATTATAAATAGCTTGGATACTAGGGACTCATCATCACTATCTATCTAAAAAAATCAATAGCTGAGATAAAAATCATTTTATTATTTCATCTATTTTTTAAAATTTAAATATCTACTAAACCGTTAATCGTTAAGCGAAAAAAATATACCATCACGGATATCATTTCTTTATTTTTTTTATAGATATCGACTTTGATATACTTTCGACAAACTTTTTTTTCTTCGTTTTTTCACTTTTCTACGTTCTTTTTTCGTTGTTGAAACTTGCATGAAAATATCACATGTGATTAAATACTAATTTGAATATTCGTATAAAATCACATGTATTGATATTGTTATATTTAAAAAAATCACATGTACCTTACTATTTGTTATACTTAAAAAAACATAATACCATCATATATTGATTTTGTTATTTTGTTTTCTTCTATGGGTATGTTTGGCAAAAAAAATAGCTGTAAGCTGTATGCTGTAAGCTGTAAACTGTAAGCTGTAAACTGCAAAGCTGTTAACATGAGCTACAAGCTGTATCTTTTTTCAATAAAAGTGTTTGGTTAATTAGTTGTTGACTGTAATTATAAGATGTAAAATAACTTAAAAGGACATATTTAAATATATTATAATATGATTGGAGAGTATATTAGTATTTAATAGTTTTAACAGCTCTTAACAATTTTAAAAACTTCATTAATCAGCTTTTCATTTAAGAGCTACTTGTTTAAAATAAAAGCTTGAAGTTGATGCAACCAAACATAGCTAATTGTTTTGAAAGAGATTATTTTTGTAACAAAAAGCTTGCAGTTCCAAAAAAAACTTTAAAAAAGCTGCTGCCAAACAGGCCCTATGAGTATTGCACCATAATCTTTTTAACGGAACACATATATTAGCATTTTCGAGTATGGTGTGATCGTAAGAAAAGTAAATAATTATAAATCGTCAGCTTAAACAAGCTTGTTAAACGGGTTACCAGTTGTATTATGATGTTTACTACGATCGAGCAGCATCCAAATTACATATCACGTTATTAATTTTATGATGTTCGTGACCGTAAAACAAAAACTGCAAATATATATTTAAAGGAACATCTAACGAGATGAAATGAATATAAAATTATATTGCTACATCAATATGGAATGCATGTGGTCACTAACTATTACAAGCATGTTGTCTTAAAGTATTACAGAAAATGTGTATGTTATTTTTATGTTTTATATTTGTTTATAATTATAAATATATTTTTTATGTCATTTTACATCTTATAATTACAGTAGCTAATTTATCAAATACTTCTATTGAAAAAATGATACAGCTTGTAGCTCATGTTAACAGTTTGCAGTTTACAGCTTATAGTTTACAGCTTACAGCATACAACTAGTTTTGCCAAACATACAAATAAAGTTTGATATCCAAATGAACGTAAATCTATATGTATACCGTGATTTACCTTATAAAACAATACTAGATAATAAAACAAAAATGACAACTACATTCCACTAATCAAATTAATTAATAATGCACTACTTAAGGTTCTCATTTATATAAAATGGCAAGTGATTGAGACACTCACAAATTTGATTTGAATACTCTAATGTATAAACGTAGGGCCGTTCCGTGATTTTTTGGGGTCTTTTGTAAAAATTATAACGTAAACACCAAAATTTATCTATACATAAAATAAGCTTGTAATTCTTGCCAAAAAATGTTCTAATTAATTTTTTTCAAAGACACTAGATACATTTCACGTCAAACTTGTCACATTAATATTATTCTCATACCTTCTCTGACAATATCTTTATATCTTCAGTATCTTAAATTCATAAAAAAATTACCACTCATCACAAATATCTTACAAAATGGCTTAAAGTGTCAATTTGTGTGATACCCTGTAAATATCCAATCAATATTTTAGCCGTTTCCGTTTGACAATTTGAATTTTAGTGTTTCGTTTAATTTTTACGTTTAACTGGGAAGTTGTCCCGCGTTTATCAGAGAAGTCGTACCGGAAGCGTTCCGGGTTTCAATTCATCGTAGTCTTTCGTCGGTAGACGCGCTTTTACGTTTTTAGTTGATATTTAAAATTCCAGAAAAATTTTGTGAAGTCGTTATTCATTTTCGTGATTTGCGTGATCCGAATATATTTAGTAGCTTATACTTGTGCATGGAACCCTTGAAATTAAATCCACTCTAGCATTATATCCCTAGAATGTTGGAGACCAAATTGGTCCCCCTTTGGCTCATGCATGCAACCGAATACCACAAGCACACACACAATAGGATGCTCATTTTTTTTGAATTTGAATCAAGAGACATACTCCCCACAAAATAGCTTGAGGCTAGTCCTTTTCTTTGGTTCTCATTTGAAGATCAAATTGGTCCCCCTTGGGGCTTGTCCTTGCCGTCGCATACCATCACACATACAAACAAACCACTCAAAATTTGAAGGCTATAAGGACATAGGATTCTCATTCTATCATTTATTCATTCATTCTCTTTTGCAAGAAAAACACTCACTCATTCTTTCTTTCTCTCTTCTTGTTCGGACGCACAAGAACACACACAAAAATCCATAGTTTTTCAATCTTGATCAAAACCATTTGAAGATATTGTGTTCGGGTTGATATTCGGGTAGTTTATAAACAACGTTTGGGTTGTTCTAGTCTCTAATCATCCTCTAGTCATCTTTTCTTTTAAGTCATCTCTTGTTTTTCATAAATGAGTTGTACTTTTACATACTTATGATCATTCCGAACAAGGTGTACAAAACGAATCGTTGTGAAAATCGTTATACATTTTTCTATAAAACTACAAGTCTCAAGTTTTAAATCATTTAAACATAAATAGAAGAACATGAAAAATAGTTATACTTTTGTGTCTAAAAGTTTGTTGTGACCATTTTGATATATATATTGTTGTTATTATGGCTATATCATTTATTTGAGGTTATCGTATATAGTGATATTAAATGTTGTTGACGAAGGGATTAAGTTAGATATTGGTTTTGTTGAAAGCGTGAATTGAAAGTCGATGGGGTTAGGTTTAGAATGGATTTGTTGTGATATTGCGGTGTTGTCGAAAATCGAACGTGTTGATCTTTTTGGAGTCCATATGGTTTGAACCATATGTGGCTCGCACTAGGTGTTCTAGAAATTTATTCGTCACACTTGTAAACTTAATAAATGTTATAACGTGATTTAGTTAGTTGTCGTAAGTTTTTACAGGTCAATAAAGGTGTACTTTTTTGTAAAACGGATATTTTACGAATCGGGTCTATTAAAAAGGAAACTTGTTATTTTAAGAAAGGTCATGTCTAAATTTCATTATCAAACTAATAATAAAATGGAGAAAGACGTTAGGAGTCGGGTCTAGGTCAACATTTACGGTTATTGAGTCAACTTTGGTGTGTCGGGTCACTAAAAGACGAAATACACTAAAAGACGAAATACACTAAAAGACAAAATATTTTTGAGAATTGTTAAAGTGTCAAGACTTGTTAAAAACTTATAATTTCGGAAAATATGTTTTGAAATAATACGCCTTGTCTACTCATATTCGGATGACCAGTCTTTGCGCAAAGAGTTATTTCGTTGTACATCATTCTTAAACAACAACTATATGCTAGGTTGTCGCTAGGACCATGTGATTCGTCTTCAATTGATTGATTTCTTTTAATCCACTGCTCGCTTAAGGTGAGTTCATAACCCCACTCTTTACTCGTTTTGAATAAATATTTTATAACTTGGGGTGAGAAACATTGCTTGCTTTTAAAACTTGACACAAGTACTATACGTGAGAATTTCCCTGTTTACGTGTTGCCTAAGTAGCGTTTAGACCACTATTGCTCAAATTATCATGAACCGTTAATTACCTTTAACCGACTGGCTGGTTAAGTGAGCGCGAATGAATAAATAGATCTATTGGGACTAATAATCCCCATCCGGGTTTGATAATTCTTACTGGTCGGGTACTTGATGGACTGTACAGGCCAACGGATGTATATCATGTCGAAACTAGTTAGGTGGCCTTTGGTCGGACCCCTGTAAGAGCAAGACTTATATGGCAGTGTACATGCTACCTCCCTATTAGAATCAGTGTCATGAGCTTAGTGCAACGTAAATGCCTCTTTATGTGAAGTTGTATCTCCTATAATTGTCACATACGTTTTGAAATATTGTGGTCCACACTTATAATATTTGAACTAAACCTATGGATTCACCAACTTTATGTTGACCTTTTAAGCATGTTTTTCTTAGGTGCTTAGCTTGGATGTCGTTGCTTGAGTTATGTGAAGTCTTTTGCCTAGACCGGTTTTCAAGAATTTATCTATGTTTTTAAATACCGTTGTTGAAACTCATTTAAGCTTCCACATTTAAACTCTGAAATCATTTGAATTGATCGATATAAAACTTATTACTATTTTAATTTAATGCAACAATGTTTATTATCAAAACGTACCATTAGAGGTCGTTCTTTATGCTTTGTACTTGAGATATTCATGAAAGTCACGCCCCCAGACGCTTATTCTGACGGGACCCTATTTGGGGGTGTGACAATTTGTCATTTTAGTTATGCAATCAAGCCAAGCCGAGCTCGAGCTTGCCAGGGCTTGAGCTTGGCTTGAAAATCACAAGTTAGGCTCAAGCTCGGCTCGATAGCTCGACAAGCCTTAATCATCAAAACTCGAGCTCGGTTCGAGTTATATTCGAATAATGCTCGAGCTCGGCTCGAAAAGCTCGAATTTATTCATAAATGTTGTATTTGATAGCCAAACTTATCAATAAGGTAAAGAAAATACATGATGGACTCAAGAGTAAAGAATTTATACAAAACATTTGAGCATTAAGGTTTAAATATTCTTCTACGATAAATATCTAACTATTATACCAATATTTACATTAGCATTTACGTTGTTTATATAAATATATATTACAAAAATATGTATGTACATAAAAGCTCGAAAAGCTTGATAAAAGCTCGAAAAGCTTGATAAAAGCTCGAGTTCGAGCTATTGAAAGCTCTAGCTCGGCTCATTATATGTTTCGAGCTTGATTTTTGGGCTCGGGCTCGGGCTTGAGCTTGACAAAAGCTCGGCTCGATCGAGTCAAGCTCAAGCTCAAGCTCGAGTTGCTTGATAAAAGCTTGGCTTGATTAGAGGCTTGCAGCCCTAGTCGACTGTGAAAAAGTACATTTATGTATATCAGGTTTGTGATCATGTTAAAGGTTAAGTCACTTAGTCAGTGATCATGTTAAAGGTTAAGTCCAACTAAGACAGACTTATGTTTGGTCCAAAGCCACCAAAATTTATTGTCCACTGCTTATATGGTGAAGGCCCAAGGACTACGGCCAACAACTTCACAGATGGCATCAAACTATTTATACATGTTACAACATGTGTCGGAAATAGTTACGGTGATATTTTCGGCCGTAAACCATGTACATCTCTGTTAAATTCCTCCAGGCAACATTTTACCCAACATGGTTTAACCAAACACTCGCATAAAATTAAAGTTTATGAACTCTAATATCTTTATTTTTTGTCATATTGCATACAATGAGATAGGTTTTGCATGCATAAACATTACTCCTATACATAGATGTTCCAATTTGCAAAACTGCAGTTTAACAAAACATTTTTTTAAATGGCCTAAAATCTTTGACGGTCTCAAAGGTCTCAACTCTCGACCACAATATATCATTAGGCTAGTGTTCCCAAACAGAATATAGCGTAGTTCGCTCTTTAACAATCAATTTTTCATAACAAAAAATATTTACAAACAAACATCAATAGTTATTTATAAAACCTCTTGACCGATCAGTTGGATTTATTACAATGAATTTTGTTTTCTTGGTAAAAGATTTCAAGTTCAAGTACATAACAACCATATCAGGTGATAAACGATAAAAACTAAATTCTCAACTGATGGATCGAGATTTATGAAGGGAGAAACAAAAGATTAAAAAATAACAGAAAATTGTATGGCTCTTTATAACTAAAATTAGTACAATTAACTAATCAAGAATCGAAGAGGTTACCCTTTACAAACTCATTAATCATATCTTCTTGTGATGATAGCTTCAACATGTCGCGTAAGTACCTACCTTCATAGCTATTATCCAAATTCGTAACTGGGTCTGGCACGTATGGCGCGTACCCTAATCCTTCTTTTTCAAACATTACGACTTTGTTACCGCTAGCATTCAAATCAGGAGCAAACAAATCCCCATCAAAAAGATCTACATTGTTCTCAGATCCAATTAACGATGTTGTATTCCAGCATTGATTGAATTGAAACCCACTAATGTCGTCGCCTTTGTCTTCATGATGAACATTATTCTTATACGAATCAAAACCCTTAGACGAGTCATCCCAATGACCCCAACGATCATGTTTCAACCAAAGCGAATGATATCCATTATTATGAGTACTTGTGTTGTTTTCACGCGCTAAATTGGCAAGAGTTGGAACACGAAGAGGTAAAAAGTTCTTTCTATACCTAGATTTTGCTAGCTTCTTGAGGTGGGAATTGAGAGTGTGTAGATCCTTAGATTTGATCTTCATAGACTTTTGGTGATTTTGAAGACGATGGTGATGATGATGATCTGTTACGAAGACATTGCTTTGTGGTATATCGTCGTTTAAATCACATATAACCCGTTTCTTTCCCATGATGATGTAATGGTATCGATCAGAATGCAAGATTTATTAGACGATTATGAAGTAAAATCAAGAGGAAACAATTTAATCGTGTTTTGTGGAGTTGTCCGTAATTTGCAATCTTCCTGATAATTTGCATGCATTCAATAACGCGTACGGAAATTACTTGATGGTCAAATAGTTAATTCTACTTCCTATATTTATAAGGTGCACACAATAAAAAAGTTTCCAAATTTACATATAAAACATGTAACACCGACTCAATGCAGATCTAAAGAGCATATCACAGTTACCATATGTAATATGGTTACCATAAATTGAAAAAAAAAAGAACTAACACAACTTTCTATATGAACATGAGATTGTTTAATTAGGATCTCTATAATCTGTATATTTATTGCTAGGATACTGTTAGGATACTGCCAGGTCTAGTTATAGTATTATTATACCTTATATATGTTGGAATTATTAGACATTAAGATCATATTAACTATTAATAAATACGAGTACGCAGCGGAAGACTAGCACGTAAGATCATTCACATAGTCATATAAATTAACATAATAATAATAAAAGAAAAGTGTACCTTTTAGCAAATCTCGAATTAATAAATCAAGAATAATATAAGATCAAAGTATGATCTCTCTTTGAATTCGTACACACGTTTGTTAGCGATTCAATTAGAATGCTAGTTCTTTTATAAACAATAAGCAAAACAACTTACTTTAAGTTGATTAATCAAATCGGTTTTCGCACTTGGTTGGGTGTAGCCGATTGACTCAACGAGAGAGAAAAGGAAGGGAAAAGAAGTTTTGCTTTTAGGGTTTCACCAAAAGAGATATATCAAAACAATAAGCCTTGATTTGTTTATATAGGCATAAGGAATTTGTTATAAAGAAAACAAATTCCCAACCTCGCTCTTTGTGATTTAATAACCGTCCACCAAACACAAGCCCCCACAACCCAAGCCAAAACTTTCTTTTCTCATTATTTAAACATTAAGTCCCTTTATGTTACCCTTAAAAACGACCGTTTAAATAAATTCCGTTAAGTAACTAATTAATTAACGACCGTTATCTTATTATTTACACAATTAATATAAATTAATTAATATAAATTAATTAATTATATTTATTGAATCCAAACGCTATCGTGTGCGTCTTCAAAGGCCCGAGTCGCATTCCGGACATATATTATTTACGTGTACATTCTTTCAGCTCCCACTTGGACATGTAACATAATATAATATAATAACATTGGTTAGCGTCTAGCAACACGCCAATGCTCCCGGAACACACTAGTTTAGTGTATCCCAAAATACATTTAAATGATTATCATTTACCAAACCCTTTTGTATTCTCCAAATGTCATATTAAAATGATATGGATTCATAGTACCATTCATATTTAACAATATTGTTTTCGCGTGTTTTCCAATAATTTAAATCAAGATTACCAATCTAATCGGGACAAATCCAGATTACCATTGGGTCTGGCCAGACATCACATTTTGATCTTCAGGGGAAGCTTTGGCTTTATAATAAAGTTCGTACACGACTTTGTTTGTTTTGTCATCATCAAATAGGGGAAGATTGTTGGGATTCTAAATTTGATGAGACAAAATAAATAAAAGAATGAAACAAAAGGATCAGAATCGTCATTAAAGAATTCTTCAAGCTGGTGGAGAATTATGAAGATTTGGTCAAAGATGTTAAAGATAATGATTAGGAAACATATTAATGTGATTTAAATAGTTTCCTTATCTATTGATTAGCTTCCTTTGTAAGCCTTAATATCCCTCTATATAAAGGGTATTAGGTGTGTAGGTTTAAGCATCCAGAAAAGTGTGTGTGTAAACTGGATCAATGTAGACGTCTAGTATAGTGGTGGTGTAGCCCCAAGGATCTTTGATCCCTGTTAGATTGTAACCGTTCTAGAGTTGATCGTCTAGAATTGGGGCTTGATGGAAACGTATGAATGAAAAACCTTGTTTGATAACTTATTGTTCTTTATTATTCCGCTGCGTATATAAGTTATCTGTAAAACATATCCTAGTTGGGCTTAAATGATCTTCACAGTATCTTATCATATATTTTTGAATACTTATGAATATAGTCTTTATGGCTACCTTGTTACGGGTAGTTTTAGAAGTATATCAAAAAGTATCATCCACATACATAAAACTAACTTGCATCTCAAGTCTAAAGATTTAGTAACATAAATCATTTACAAGATTCACTTGATGACGACGATCCATAAAGTGAGTGACTTGCGTTGGAGAAGTCCGACATGCAAATCTATTGAATATCGTGTGAGATGGAAAACCGTTCTTTAAATATTCTACGAATATAACCAAACACTCAAATATGTCTTAATTTAATTATATTCCCATATAATTGATCGACATAGACTATTTAGAATAACATTTTATTCATGGATTAAACATGCAAAAATAGGACCAATAATTATAATGAAAACGAATCATATCAAATACTTCAATTCATAAAATAACATTGTTTAACAATATCCTTTATCCAAATACTAAAATACAGATTACATGAAACTACTAGCAGGACGAAGACCCATGCTTCTAGCATGTCGAGTAAGCTTAGGACCGGCTAAGGCTTTCGTAAACGGATCAGCTAGATTTTCATCTGTATGAACTTTAACAATATCAATTTCGCCAGTTTTAATGCACTCACGAACATAATGATATTTTCTTTGAAAGTGTCTGGCGCCTTTCTGAATTCCTGATTCTTTGGCTATGATAATTGCAGCAGAATTGTCACAATTCATCTTTATCGGATAGTCATTTGAAGGAACTACGCCAAGTTCATCAATAAACTTCCTTATCCAAACAGCTTCTTTTGCAGCTTCAGAAGCAGCTATATATTCAGCTTCTGTGGCATGTTGTGCAGTAGTACTTTGTTTGGAGCTTTTCCATACAACTGCGCCCCCATTCAAAACGAAGACATACCCAGTTTGAGATTTCGTGTCATCTCTATCGGTCTCGAATCCAGCATCACAATAACATTTAACTTGCAGTTCTGCTTCAGGATTACCACCATACACCAAAAACGTGTCTTTAGTATTTCTTAAATACTTAAGAATATTTTTCACAGCAGTCCAGTGAGCTTCACCAGGATTCTGTTGAAATCGGCTTGTGATGTTTTGCGCGAACGCCACATCAGGTCTTGTGCACCTCACAGCATACATAATGGATCCTACAACCGAAGCATAAGGAACATTTTGCATACGCTTCATCTCTGCAGATGTTGTAGCACATTGAGATTTATTTAAATGAAGATCAACTTGCATTGGAATGGAACCACGTTTTGAATTATCCATTCTATATCTCTTAAGGATTTTGTCAAGATAAGCATTTTGACTTAATCCAATCAACCGCCTTGATCTATCTCTATAGATTTTTATTCCAAGAATAAACGCCGCTTCTCCTAAATCTTTCATAGAAAAACACTTACCAAGATAGTCCTTAACTTCTTGAAGACTTGGTATATGATTTCCCATTAATATTATGTCATCAACATATAAGATTAGGAAAATAACGTTACTCCCACTAGCCTTTTGATATACACATGGCTCATCAAGATTTTGATGAAAACCAAACTTTTTGATTTCCTCATCAAATCTCTTATTCCAGCTCCTAGATGCTTGCTTAAGTCCATAAATGGATCTTTGAAGCTTACATACTTTACTGGGATGATTAGGATCAATAAAACCTTCAGGTTGTTCCATATAGATTTCTTCTTCTAAGAAACCATTCAAGAACGCGGTTTTAACGTCCATTTGCCAAATCTCATAGTCATAGTACGCCGCTATAGCTATGAGAATTCTAATAGCTCTTATGTCGGCAACAGGTGAAAATGTTTCCTCATAGTCAACACCATAAGTTTGAGTGAAACCCTTTGCAACAAGTCGAGCTTTATAAATGTATACCTTGCCATCCATATCTGTCTTCTTCTTGTAGATCCACTTACTTTTAACAACTTTTGCATTTGGTGGAAGCACTACAAGTTTCCAGACTTTATTATCATTCATGGATTGCATTTCCTCGTTCATAGCAACAAGCCACTTTTCGAATTCAGGGTCCGATAAAGCTGCTTTATAATTAGCAGGTTCATTAAGATCCCCTAAACTGTGCTCTTCAACTTCAATATTGAAGGACAGTCGATCTGGATCGATCTCTACATTTAGACACAATCGATTAGGAGCTTTATGTGTCCTTACAGATCTACGAACGGGAACAACATCCTCTTCTTGAGAGACAATCGGGGCAAGACTTTCTTCCTCAATAGGATGTTCGCTAGTGTTTTCAGAAGGTAAAATATCTTCATCATCTAATTCTACGTTTCTCCCACTCTCTTTTTGAAGTATGAAATCCTTTTCCAAGAAATCTGCATACCTCTCAACAACTATTTTGTTTTCAGGTGGGTAGTAGAAATAGTAACCCATAGTTTCCTTAGGGTATCCTACGAAGATACACTTAACAGATCTTTGTTGAAGTTTATCAGGCGTGTGACGTTTCACATGTGCCTCACATCCCCAGACCTTTAAGTAAGACAAGTTAGGAACTTTTCCATGCCATAGTTCATACGGAGTCTTGTCTACCTTCTTGGTTGGAACCATATAGAGAATGCGTGCAGCAGACTCTAGAGCATAATCCCAAAACTATAACGGCAAAGTTGTAAGACTCATCATTGATCAAACCATATTTAACAAGGTACGATTACGCCTCTCAGACACACCATTATGTTGTGGCGTGTAAGGAGGTGTAAGCTGTTGAACAATTCCATAAGCCTTTAGATAGTCTTTAAATTCTTGACTAATATATTCACCACCATGATCTGATCATATGGCCTTAATAGTCTTTCCGAGTTGATTTTCAACTTCATTCTTGAATACCTTAAATGCTTCAAAGACTTCATGTTTATGCTTAAGTAAATAAACATAACCATAACGACTATAATCATCAGTAAAGGTAATTGTAGCACCTCGGAAAAATTTAGAACTCCTTTTTTTTATGTAAGAGTATGTACCACAAGCAATTGCAAAATTGCCGTTACTTTCTAACAAAAAGTTATCCTTCAAGCGACATGCAATATTTTAAGCTATTGAGAGTTTTAATAGCACGTATAAATCATCATTTTGCCTTCGGATCTAAAAGGGTATTTTAGAAAACAAGTAGCAATAAAAATCATATTTTTCACGCCTTGCGAAATAATGTCGCACGACTATATTATTTTTGTGAACCCGTCCATACTTTAATAAATAAAACTATAAATGGACAATATTTAAATTCAACACATGCATGCCAACACTATCATTACATCCAAGGACCTACACCTTACGTCTTTTCTAAAATTGTTCACATATCACGCTTTACTTCAAATTTCAATTCAACGAATAGTAGTTATTCTCTAACAGTAATAGAAAAGAACAATCATAGCAAACAGTATCATATACTTCAATAGTATATGTAAATTATGTCATTCACATGCATAGCCTCAGGAAACGAGTAAATTCTTTGAGTATAAATGAGGAACCATGCATGAACAATTCTATCACAACTAAAACTTGAAAAACAAGAAGTAAACTATACGGTTTGAGCTCAAGTTTCGTTGAAGAGCTTAGTGGACGTCGGCTTAAAAGGGGTAGCAACCAAGTGTGGTTCGACCTCTTATCACCATCTTTTCTTTCTCACTGTCGTTCGGCAAACTCGGACCTCGGTAAGTCGTCCTCGTAGTTTAACATTGATATGTCATTCATCATATAATTAAGGATTCTTCAGTGTCGCATGACCTATGCACGACATAAAACCCACACGGGGTTAATGTGTGCGTACGCATGCAAGGGTTTGGGTCATGACATACATAAAATAACCACATGTAGTAAACCTTGTAAATAACATACTATGCGTGATAATAAATAACGAAAACAGGAAATTTCATTAGCCTTAAACGCGTACAAGACTAGCTTCATTGGCTCGCTAGGGAGTTGCATGCACTAGATTTACGCCTAAAATGTCTTAGGGTTTCTTATATGGTGACCTCGATCTATAGCATGCGCGTTGCCAAGACCAAACACTAACTCAACCGCTAATGCGGCATGCGACGAGGGGCTACTGCCTCATCGAGGTTGTACCCCGTCGTTGGATACACCAAGAAGCAAAGTTGCTGCTCGTGGGATAGCAACCCACCCCGACCCTTCTTGCATTTAAGCCACACATGCACGCAAGCACAGTCGGCTGCTGCCACTGTTGCCGCTGCTTGCGCTAGCGTGCGACAGCGGCTTGCTGCCGCATGGTGGTAGTAGGCGAGGCGCTGGTGGTTTTATACCAACCTGCTGGCACCCTCATCTAGTCGACGCACCCTTGGTATTGTTGTGCTCAAACAGCCGGCACTCTCCTGATGGTCCGACTGTACTCGATACCCCCTAGCTCTTAAAACCCGTTTAAAAACGTAAGCAAGTACACCACGAAAAGGCGTGCGACAGCAGTAGCCGTTGTTGGGCCTGCTCTCATGAATCGTCCTTGTGTCTCATCATTTTAAAAACTTCGTAACCAAGTAGTTAAGTCGGACACCATGCGAGTATAAAAGGAAGAACTAGTTATGCATGATTTGGTTTCACATTTTGTGGGAAAAAAAAACAACAACAATGGCTACCAACTCCACTATTGGGTCTACTGAAATCAAACAGGAAAAAGAGAAAGAAACAAGGGCCATAGGGTCCGTTTGGTATATGTACATATAGGGCCACATGCATGTAATTCATTTTATAAAATTAGGACGTAAAGAATTGTTGAAGCATGCATATTTTCGAGCTCTTGGGTCGTCCCATGCCGAGACCCAAATTAGTGGATAAACTAGCTAACGAAACAATATTTATTTCGATAAGTAGAAAGTCTAAGTAACGTTTATTTTTTTATGACGTAGAGCTAGTAACAACGAAACCGAATTTTAAACGAGTCGAACAAACCGGGAAATATATATATAAAACTGATAATTTTACAAATTAATTGACGACTACGGTGTAAATAAATAAACATGATAAGAAAATATATAAACTTAGTAATTTACAAATAATGTCTACACTTTCCTGAGATATAAGTCACATAAATCGGTAAATGTAAGTTACGGCGCATAATACTATCAGTTCCTGTGCAATATACTTATAGTTGTAAAGTCATGCATCATCCTTAGAGCCAACGGTTTAAATGACCTTTTGAAAACATAAAACGTTACCTCATAAACGACAAATGACTCATTTATTTCATACATTAAGTTTTAGAATGAACACTCAGATTTGTTATAATTACTTAGGTGATTGACCGAGTCACTATTTGACGTGCCTTAATCCATTATCAATTCCAGACGATTAACTGACAAGGTGAGTTTTCATAGCCCCTACTCTACTGTTTTAAATCATCTTTTGGGGTGAGAACATTGCTTATTTCAAACGTGTGAATACAAGTACAATTACTCATTACTGATTGGTCTAAGTCCCGATTTAACCCAAGTTGCTATCTGCCCGATTTATCATGAACCGTTAATTCTTGTAAGCGCGAATGTTATGGATAGATCTATCGGGAGTGACATCCCTGTTTGTCTTGGACTGACATTAGTCAAGCAAACACAGTTTCATTTGAGTCAGACTATGGTGTTTCCCGGTTAGACACCTGCAAGTTCTTCATTTTATTGTTGGTAATGTTAACGCTTCGGTGGTCAATTAGTCTTAGACAATATAATGCAATTTTATATGACTTTGTATCTGTTATATTTGTCATATGTGATGACTTCTTGTATTCACAAACAACTACAATTTTCTAGCTTAAAACCAACTATGAACTACAACCAACATTATGATTGACACTTTTAGCAATGTTTTTCTCAGGTATTAAGAATGAATATGCTATTTAGTCTCATGCATTGCAGTCATTTCCCGTTATCTTAGATCACTTGTACTAATTATAATGAATGTCGTATCGTCTACTTTAAATGCTTTCCGCTGAAAGTTTTAAACAAATTATTATTTCCTAATTCAAGTATCAATTTTTCTTAAAATGTCTCATATAGAAGGTCATTCTGTATTGCTTATAATTATATAAACATAAGTCACACGCCTTTCGGCCAGCCATAATACTCTGAATATTTGGTTGAGGGTGACAGATTGGTATATAGACTCTGAGTATTATAGAGAACTAGGTTGCATTAGGTAGCACTAGACTATAACTACTTATCTGCCTAACATGCTTATTATGCTTCTATTGTCTGTCATTGCTGGTTTCTCAATATGGGGTACATAGGAATCAACAATCAAGGGAGTACATATATATTAAAATGGGATACATGTGAAATAGACATATATGAGATACATATACTTAATATGGGTTACATGTGTATTAAACAGGCTTAACTATGCGTATTTTGAAATATATCTATATCCTTATTTCATATTTTCTTGTCTCAGCGACATGTCGAACTCGGATGAATTGAGACACACCGATAACACTACACTGGTACCTCCCAGACTCCCTGACACACTCCCTCAGGTGTACCACAGGAGACGTCCTACTCTAGGATTACTTATTTTGCCATCTGTATCACCATTTCCCCCAACTATCAGACGTACCGCTCGTATATCTATTCCACCTATTGAGCCAAATCTTCTGAACGTGCCAAGAAATTCTACTATTAACCCTAATGATTATCAACCTTGTCTGTTACTCCACCACCCTCACCTTCATCCCCATTCACGATGGCTGCTTACCAGCGGATGATTGCTGAAACGGACCCCACCCAGAGAGAGGAAGCTCTAACAGAAACTGGTCAGAATTCGGTGCCTGTACCTGAGACAGCCTTGACCGTATGCACAACGCGCCTTAGAGGACAGTTGCATACCATTCTCGAGGACATGGACCGTTACCCAAATTCCTGTTTAGAGGAGTTAGAAGCCTTCATGACACTGTGGGATGTGAAGCCCCGAGTTGAGGAAAGTTCGTTGGAGACACTATCGGTGGACGAATTGATTACTCAACTTAGGCAAATGTGCGAGGATGCGGAGGATCGTGCTAGTAATGCTCAGGAGGAAGCACGACAGAAAAGGAAGGAGGCACTCGAGGAAGTGGTCCAGCAAATCTACCATAACAACAACTAGTTTTATTCCTGTCTTTTGTATAACCACTAAGCTATGGGTTTGTCACGGCTAGTGAACTCTTGTATTCCCGTACTCTTTGAAATAAACATCGTGTTTGCAAATAATAACATTATTGATTTCAAAAGACATGCCCATTTGTAGTAACATGAATATCCTTACGCATATAACTTTCATGCACGTCATAATTGTCATTTTCATTGTCCCTCTTATAGAAAATGGCCCCGAATGACGCCCAACTATCCATCGAAACCCTCCAGTCAACCGTTCGACTGACCAAAACAATGTGGACATCAACTCTTATAGCTGAAGCACTCGCAGCTGCCGCTGTGACTCATGCTGCAAGCACTCAAGAAGAGAACAACCTAGGATCCAACTCTGCCCAGAATAAGGCATACAACTACAAGGAATTCCATGCAGTCATGCATGAAAACATCTGTGGTACTGAAGGTGCTGTAGGCTTAACCCGATGGTTTGAGAAACTAGAATCACAATTTGGGATAAGCACCGTTGCAGAAGGTGATAGAGTCAAATTTACCTCTAGCACACTGCTAGATAGTGCTTTAACTTGGTGGAACGTGTACGTTCGATCTGTTACTCTCGATACCGCTCATGCAACACCTTGGAGTGATTTTAAGGCTATGTTCATCCAAAAGTACTGCCCTCGCAATGAAGTCAAATAAATGGAAAACGAACTGTGGAATTTAAAAGTGAAAGGCACAAACCTTACCGCCTACAATCAACGTTTCCAAGAACTCATCCTCTTATGCCCAGAAATGGTACCCAACGCCGACCGGTTGTCGGAACGTTACATCGAAGGTCTACCTTTGGACATCAAGGGTAACGTAACCTCGTCCAAACCAGTAGACTTGCATGAAGCAATTAACATGGCTCAAGGTTTGATGTACCAAGTGGTTCAAGAGTTAGGAGAAAACTCGGGTGACAAGAGGAAATGGAACGGGAACCATTACACCCACAACCCCAACAACAACAACAACACTAGAAACCTCAACCTTAACAAATGCCCAAAGACAACAAGGGTGTTTTCAGCTGGGCAAGGTTCTTATACTGGCAAGTTACCTTACTGCGGAAAGTGTGGATGACACCACACTGACGCATGCCCTCCTGCTTGTTACAACTGTGGGAAGGTAGGACATAAGGCCAAAGACTGCCGAGATCCACCTCGTCTCGCAAGCCAAAGAGGACCTAGAAGCCAAGGAGGACAGGGAAGTGATGTTACTTATTTCGGATGTGGCAAAAAAGGACATTACATAAACAAGTGTCCGAACAATGGAAGTCAAGGCGGTGGGAACCAAATCCGAGTCAACCAACCAAATCCTCAGAACAATTAGAGGCAGAATCAAGGAAACCCTAAGGGAAATAACCAAACATCAACCAGTACTCAAGGAGGATGCAGAGCACCTGGCAGAGTATACAGCCTATGTGCTGAAGCTGTGGTAAAAGACAACAACGTGGTGAATGGTACGTTCCTGATTAATAATGTCTATGCTTCGGTGCTATTTGATACTGGTGCAGATAGAAGCTTTGTGTCATATGCTTTCAGTAAATATATAGACATCCATCCTACAACCCTAGATACTAATTATAGTGTGGAGCTAGCCGACGAAAAGTCACTAACCACAAATACTATTTTAAGAGGATGTACTCTTAACTTGCAAAATCACCTATTCAAAATCGACTTACTCCCTATAGAACTAGGAAGTTTTGACGTCATCGTCAGAATGGATTGGATGGCCGAACATCACAAAAAGGTGGTGTGTTATGAGAAGTACATTCGTGTTCCGTATGGAAATGATATGCTAATTGTACAAGGCGAAAGAAGCGGAGTTAAAAACGAATCGAGAATAGAAGTCATCTCGAGCATCAGAACGCAGAAGTACATCGATCAAGGATGTCAAGTGTTCTTGATTCAGATGATGAAGGAGGAGGAAATTGCAATCCCAGAAAGGCGAATTGAAGATGTGCCTGTTGTCAGAGACTTTCCGGAAGTATTTCCTGAAGATTTACCGGGATTACCCCCGACACGCCAAGTAGAATTTCACATCTAGTTAATACCCGGAGTTGCACCTGTTGCCCGCGCACCATATCGTCTTGCACCTGCAGAAATGAAAGAACTAGCCAAACTGCTAAAAGAACTTTCTGACAAAGGTTTTATAAGACCAAGTTCCTTTCCGTAGGGAGCATCGATCTTATTTGTCAAAAAGAAATATTGGTCTTTCAGAATGTGTATCGATTATCGTAAGTTGAACAAACTTACAGTGAAAAATCGTTACCCCTTACCAAGAATCGATGACTTATTCGATCAGCTGCAAGGATTTAACATCTACTCAAAAATTAACTTAAGGTCAGGTTATCATCAGTTAAGGGTTAGAGAAGAAGATATCCCCAAGACTGCTTTCAGAACACAATACGGACACTATGAGTTTTGAGTCATGCCTTTTGGTTTGACCAACGCGCCTGCGGTCTTCATGGATCTCATGAACCGTGTATGCAAACCATACTTGGATAACATTGTGATTGTATTCATCGACAATATTCTCATATACTCCCACAACAAGAAAGAACACGAGGAACACCTGAAAACTATTCTGGAGTTGCTGAAGAAGGAAGAACTGTATGCCAAATTTTCTAAGTGTGAATTTTGGATCAATACGGTAAAATTTCTTAGACACGTGATCGATAACAATGGTATTCACGTGGACCCAGCTAAGATTGAGGCTGTGAAGAATTGGGCATCTCCAACCACTCCTTCGGAGATTCGCCAATTCTTAGGTCTTGCAGGGTACTATAGGAGATTCATCGAAGGATTCTCTAAAATAGCTAAACCTATGACTGAGCTTACGCAGAAGAACCAGAAGTTCGCTTGGGGTGAGGACCAGGAAGAAGCTTTCCAGCTATTGAAGCAAAAACTATGTGCTGCACCTATTTTAGCACTATCGGAAGGCAGTGAAGATTTTGTGGTATACTGGGATGCATCCATAAAAAGGTTAGTGCGTACAAATGCAGAGAATAAAGATTATTGGGCACACGCTTCTAGGCAACTAAAAATTCACGAGAAGAACTACACCACTCATGATCTGGAGTTAGGAGCGGTAGTGTTCACCTTGAAGATCTGGAGACACTATTTGTATGGCACAAAATGCGTAGTATTCACTGATCATAAGAGCCTACAACATATCCTAGACCAAAAGGACCTCAATATAAGGCAACGCCGATGGATAGAGCTCCTAAGTGATTACGATTGCAAAAATTCATTACCCACCCAAGGAAAGCAAATGTAAGTAGCCAAGATGCCTTGAGATCGAAAGGAAAAGAATCGAACCATTTTTGCGAGTAAGAAGCCATGGTTATGAACCATTGGCTTATACCTTCCCTGTCATGATCCTTAAGGCTCAGAAAGAAAAGTTAAGGTTGAAAACATTGAAGCAGAAGATATTGGTGGCATGCTAAAGAAATTAGAAGCCCGCGCTGATGAACATTATGTTTGGATAAATAGGAGTTGTTACCTTGTTACGTTGACACAAGATCTTTGAATTAACACGATCGCATAGGTCAAAGTATTCAATTCATCTAGTGATCTGACAAAATAACCATACCAGAAATGTTATAGATTGGTGTGGCCAAACAAAAGGCTACATCGTCACATATGTTGCAAATGCCTGACTTGTGCTAAAGTTAAGGCTGAACATCAGAGGCCCTCTGGTTTATTGGTCCAACCCGATATACCAGAATGGAAGTGGGAGAAGATAACAATGGATTTCATCACCAAACTACCCAAAACGGCAGCAGGATACGATTCGATTTGGGTCATTGTTGATCGTCTTACTAAGTCTGCGCACTTTTTGCCAATGAGAGAGACGGATTCGACAGAAAAATTGACGAGGCTGTACATGAAGGAGATAGTAGCAAGACATGGTATACCGGTGTCAATCATCTCCGATCGTGATAGCCATTTCACTTCGAGAGTTTGGCAATCCTTGCATAAAGCATTAGGTACGCAGTTGAACCTGAGTACTGCCTATCATCCTCAGACCGATGGTCAGAGTGAGAGAACCATTCAAACATTAGAGGACATGCTAAGAGCTTGCGTGATTGACTTCGGGAATGGTTGGGATAGACACCTACCCTTAGTAGAATTCTCGTACAATAACAGTTACCACACGAGCATTAAAGTTGCACTGTTCGAAGCACTTTACGGTAGGAAGTGTCGTTCTCTAGTTTGTTGGGCTGAAGTTGGAGAAGCACAACTTACCAGACCAGGGATTATTCACGAGACTACGAAGAAGATTTTCAAGATTAGAGATCGCATGCAAGCTGCACGTGATCGACAAAAGAGCTATGCTAACAAGAGGCATATGCCCCTTGAATTTGAAGTTGGAGACAAGGTTATGCTCAAGGTCACACCTTGGAAGGGTCTAATGCGATTTAGAAAACGTGGGAAGTTAAACCCTTATTATATTGGACCCTTTCGAATCGTAGAAAGGATTGGTCCAGTAGTGTACCGACTGGAGTTGCCCCAAGAGCTTAGTCGTGTGCACAATGTGTTTCATGTTTGCAACCTCAAGAAATGTTTGTCCGACGACACACTTGTCATTCCCCTGGAGGAAATCCAACTCGACAACAAACTCAATTTCGTTGAAGAACCTATAGAGATTATAGACCGTACGGTCAAGCAACTTAAGCGAAGTCGTATACCCATCAATAAAATTCATTGGAATGCACGTAGAGGCCCGGAGTACACTTGGGAACACAAAGACCAGTTCAGGGAGAAATACCCCCATCTATTCACAAACCTGTAACACCCTCAAATCTGAGTATGCAGCGGAATGTTGAATATCCGAAGGGCGGTACATTAATGGGGTCAAATAGCCACAAGATCAGAAACGACTACTAACCGTGTCGTTTGAAAAAAGATACATTGATTAACAAAATACTTTGTTTTTATACATAAGCTCATGGCTTCAAAAGGTTCAACAAAATGGATAAAGATTCCGGTTTATAACAATTGTCCCCAAAGTGTAATAAGACCCCAAATCTTAAGTGTTGACTCTTCAATTATTGACTCCCAATGTATCATCGCACCTCGTGCCTTATTGACCTGAAAAACATGCTTAAAACGTCAACATAAAGTTGGTGAATTCATAGGTTTATATAAATCGATGGTAGGACCGCAAGATTTCCAAGTGTATGATTAAGCAACAAATGCAAACATCATAAAAAGTAATTACGTTTCCTAAGCTCATGACACCGAAGCTCGACATATATGGATGCAAATATAAATTTGCCAACAGGTGTCCGTGAATGATGTGCTAACCCCGCAACATCCCAGATTCGACATGGTATGCGTTCGTTCCCAGTGATAGCTAGTCACCCGAACGGGGATTGTCAATCCCTAATAGATCTATCCATAACATTCGCGCCCACACAATGTAATTCCCAATCACATCTATGCAATTAACAGTTCATGATCATGGACATAATGGGTTATGGTAACTTAGGCAAACACGTAATCATGGTATAAAATGTACACTTGCGTCCAGTTTGTAAAACAAAGCATGTTCTCACCCCAAGGATGTAAATCATTTAAATAATTGTAAAGCATGGGGCTATGAACTCACCTTAGCCGGTAGTTCTCTGAATGATAATAAATATCCAAGTAAGCGGTGGATCACACCGTTAAGTACCTAAGTAAGTACGGTCAAGTCTTAGTTTACACATTTAAACTAATGACTCATTGTATAAACTAAATTCCATTTTTAAGTTTATATATACCGTGATCACTTGTGTGATGACGCACAAGATTATTGTATTTATAATTCTGAAGGTTCTCGAGAAACGTGAAATCATTGTTAATAAATATACATTATTTATTAACTTGTTATTAAACCCGTTCGATGTCCGAATATCTTATTGTTCGACCGACTTGTCAAGTGTTTTATTTATTTCCAAGTGAATCCTCCAAGTTTTAATTTTATTAAAACTTATCCTTCATTTTCAATGGTTCACAATTTTAGCCCTTATGTACTCAGTTTCATGATATGACAAGAATGGCCCTTATGGTTCTATGATTTTCGAAAAGTGACGAGTTCTAACCTTATACTTTCGTTAATTACAATATTAGTCCCTCTAGTTTTCGGATTTAACTTAAGTGTTCAATTTGAGTCCTTATCGTTTAGACATTTACTAAATTGCGTCCTTATAATTTATAAGTTCTCAATACATGACTTTTACGTTTAAATAGACACTGATCGGTCCGAATTCACACCGTAAATATATATAATATATAACAAAATATAAAATATATAAAGAAGTGTAAAAACC
>BQNB010058082.1:4414-37926 GCA_026074375.1 Tanacetum coccineum
GCTTCATAAATCTTTAATTTCTTTTCTTTATACGAGTGAAACGTGAGGGCTTACGAAGATCTTGAGTAGTGAATCAACTCATTATTCAAAATATGATTGTATTAATGAATTATGCGACAACCGGTATTTTCCAAGTCAATATTTTACTATTAACTTGCATTATTTTTACTACAAAAATTTACGTACTCAATATGACCTAAAACCGAAAAGTTATCCCCTGCGTATTATGAAAAACGTCTTTGAATGCGCACCAACTTTTGACTAAGTTTAGTCTACACATTACAAGTATGTTATGAGCATCATGAACATGTTACATAAGTCATGTACATTTACATTTACGATTTTTATGTAAACCGTCTACGTTTTCATATTTAACACATCATGCATGCATGCAAAACCTAGAAATTCACACCTTTCCATTATATCCCAAAAATTTAACACTTATACATTCAATATTCAAAATTTGAAAGTTTTCCCCCCTCCTAGTCCAAAATATTTTGACACACTAACAAAGAAAAGAAAAGACATATTTTGCTAGCACATGTATATGTAAGAGATAGAAAGGGACATTTCAAGAAGGTCATTTTCATATGGGGTTTATACATCTAGACATTAACTAATTCAAAGCTTATTCCATACACCCTCGCATGTGCTATATAAGTAATACTTAGATTTTCATTTCATTAACACTTCATAAAAAAAACATATCTCTCTCTCTTGTTCCTCTAGCTCACGGCTCACAAATAAATATAGGGTTAGGGTTTCTAAATTTTATTCAAGCATTTTCAAAGGAAGAAAGGGTAAAAAGGGTTTAGATCTAAAGGTTCTTGGGTTGTTTAAAGTGTTTTCAATGAAGAAATCTTAGGTTCAAACTAGGGTATTGGCAAGAAAAGTTAGGGTTTACATAAATCTTGGTTAGTTGCAAGTAGTTGGGTATTTTGATTATAGATTATTAAGCATCTCATCTCATTTCCATCTTTTGTAAGTATAATCCTCATCCCATCTCATACTTTTCTTGCATACAATATCTATACACTTTTAAAAATATCACCACATCATGTTTGGGTAAAAATATCATTTATAAAAGAAAAGATGCAAAGACGTAAAATGGTATATTTGTTCTTGTTATTTTATTTCTTGCTATGTTAATATATATTTGATGTTGAAAAACATGCCACCATACTCCTACATATGTCTTTGTTGAGTTTTATTCAAGTGTAGATCTAGGAAAGTGATGGTGAAATTTGTTGGTAAAAGAAAGCAAAAACATAGAAATAAATAGGTTATTAATGGGCTAATTTCTAGGTTAGATTTGAATAGCGGAGAGTCGGTTTTTGCAACAGTGAGTATGTGTCATAGATAATAGACATTAAAAACTTTCCGTGGCCGCTTGAATCACTAAAAACGGACTTAAAACGATAAAGTTATGACCTTTTGAGAATCAAACAAAAATAAGTAATTTCTGAAAAATTGCACATACTCTAAGTGTCAAAAAAGTGATCTGATGTAGTAACTTTGAGCCTGTTTTTGAGCATTTTAGGTTTTGAATCAAGAGAATTGTCACAAGAAACTTTTTGTAGTGCTTGATGTCTAGTTTCCAGAAAGTCTAGGATCGAGTCCAGAGGTTAACTAACAAAGTAGTTACGGCCTCGCATGTAAAATCTGTTTTTCAAAAATGTTAACAGATTGTTTTTCTTTTTAAAGGGGTATGACCTAGACACTTTGAGGTTATTTTTGGGTGTTTTAGAGGATGAATGAGATATAGGGTCAGTAGAGCATTGTTGTAGTGTTCTTTGGATATTTTATATACGAGTCGGATTTGGGCGAAAATATTAAGAAACGAATGAGTTATGGGTTTTCAAAGTTGGACAAAAATGGACATTTTCCAAGTGTTAGAAACTTAAAATTTATTTGTTGAACTTTTGACGTAAATCCCATTTTGACTTATAAAACTTAAACACAAATATGTACGGGTGATATAAAGTTATAAAAATGCATATGCATCATTTCACTTCATTTGCATAATTCTAAAGCGTCCCATTATAAATTAGGTCGCATTTTGGAATCGTTGCTAGTTTACTCTTGTTGATTATTTTCCGAATCACTACTTCGCTAAAGGTGATTTTATAGCCTCGCTTTAACTTGTTTTGTAACTATTTTGCAAATCTTGATGTGAGATACATTGCTTGTTTTATTTATAGACACAAGTAGCTTTTAAATGATTACGGATTAGCCTAAATATAGATAACGCACAATGCCCATTATCATGAACCGTTAATTACTTTGTGTAAGCACGAGTGTTTTGAGCTATTTTTTCACCATTCAAATCTTAATTCATTGAACATAAATACAAAGATACCCTTAACAAAACCTCAACCTAAACCATTATCAAGGACTCAAAAACATCAATTCCACAACAATCAAACACCACAATCAATCATAACAACACACCACACAAACAACAACACTTAATCCCAAAACGATCCTGAAAAGATTCACTTAAACGACAAAAAACGGCTAGAGATGTCGGATTACGATAGACATGTGATTACGATTGATTTGGTATCACTTGTAATTGCAAGTAAAGTTGGATTTCACAAAAGGCTCTACTTATTTCACATCATGACTTTCTTTTTACTTTTCTATCGATTGATGACTTGCTTTCACACGTATACATAATGTTAAGACTTTGGATTATCTAGTATCTCAGAAGTCCAAGGGGTGGATGATGAAACCTGGATAACTATCACTTAAAGGAGTTACGTTTTAATACTTCATGGGCACGCGGCAGATGCGACTGTGGCTAATTCAATGAGTGTTGTACTTCTTATACTTTCTTGCGATGTTGGGTATAAGGTACCTTAGAGATTTTCTTCTGCATCGTTCTCAAACCCAATAGTGCAAGATTTAAGTAACAAATTTTTTGGGAATTTTATTATTTACTTCATTTCAGTTTAGAATATCGGGTTTACTTCACCAAGTGATCACAGAAATAGCCAATAGAATACGAGGTTGTGTCAGTTAGCCAAGAGTTTAAAGGTTAGAGATGTAACAGCACTTCCCACAGTTTTTTAGTAGCTATATTCTAGAGGACAAAGATAACTTAACAGTCTAAGCAAAATCTTCAAAGTTCTTCGATTGACATCATTCACAAGTAAATCGCGCGTGCGTTTGGTCTAAGAAAAGAACTTCTCGAAGTATATGGACGTACACGACAAGATAGCTTCCGAGAGTCGCAACCATCATGGGAGGAAAATTGTACATCCGGGACTTAATTGAACTTGTGATGTTACCATGTCAACTTTCAAGTGGAAGTAGTGTATTACTACTTCACTTAAAAATGGTTTGTGAAGTATTCTGCAAAACCGTGAGAAAACAGTGCTGATTATCATATGCACCCCCGACGAATATCCAACCAAGCCCTAATGACAAGAACAGTGGTCGTTAGTGTGGTAATTGACTTCAACAAAATTCGCTGTGGCACTTTAATGACATCTAGAAGATTGTTCAAGCTACATCAAAGTTTCAGAATCTGCTCAAAATAGGGATGTTGGTTTGGGGGAAGCTGATTCAAAAACTTCGCCAAAAAGGAGTCTATGAAGAAAGCTTTTCAAGACATGTTGTATGAGTTTGGGGGAAGATTAATCCAAGTACTCAGCATGACTACAATGTTTCCTGTATAAGTAAAGAAACAGAAGATCCAAGCTGGACACACACCTTTCAAAGACATGTAAGTTCAGTAGCGAGCGCGAGCTCGAGCGCGCGAGCCGAACGCGTGCAGCTGGAAGCGCTTTGAATACTTTATTTTACATCGTTGTATTGTACCTGATAGAACATTGTAAGTAATTCTGTAATGTCCACATATTGGGGGAAGATTTTAGCCCTACAAAATATGGTGACTCATCCGGAATACATTTATCATTTATAGAGCGTTCGGGTTAGTTTAGACAGTCAAGCCACGGGACTATAAATACCCTCCCCGCCCCCAATACTTCCAGGAGGGTAGAAATCACATCTTGTAAAGTGTGAGTGTGTGTGTTTTTCTCTTTTCTCTCAACCATACACACAACTTCTCCTATCTTTTCTCTTTTCTCTCTAATAATATGGCTCAATTTCTCTTTCACTTTACCCGACCTCCGGATCGTGTCTTTTGTTAGTGAAACCTTATTATTAACAGTTATTGATGGGCTATTTTCTAGGTTAGATTTGGACAACGGAGAGTCAGTTTTTGCAATAGTGGGTATGTGTCATAGATAATAGACATTAAAAACTTTCCATGGCTGCTTGAATCACTAAAAAATTGACTTAAAACGAAGAAGTTATGACCTTTTGAGAATCAGACAAAAATAAGTAATTTTTGAAAAACTGCACATAAAGTGTCAAAAAAGTGATCTGATGTAGTAACTTTGAGCCTGTTTTTGAGCATTTTAGGTTTTGAATCAAGAGAATTGTCACAAGAAACTTTTTGTAGTGCTTGATGTCTAGTTTCCAGAAAGTCTAAGATCGAGTCCAGAGGTTAACTAATGAAGTAGTTACGGCCTCGCATGTAAAATTTGTTTTTCAAAAATGTTAACAGATTGTTTTTCTTTTTAAAGGGGTATGACCTAGACACTTTGAGGTTATTTTTGGGTGTTTTAGAGGATGAATGAGATATAGGGTCAATAGAGCATTGTTGTAGTGTTCTTTGGATATTTTACATACAAGTCGGGTTTGGGCGAAAATATTAAGAAATGAATGAGTTACGGGTTTTCAAAGTTGGACAAAAATAGACATTTTCCAAGTGTTAAAAACTTAAAATTTATTTGTTGAACTTTTGACATAAATCCCATTTTGACTTATAAAACTTAAACGCAAATATGTACGGGTGATATAAAGTTATAAAAACGCATATGCATCATTTCACTTCATTTGCATAATTCTAAAGCGTCCCGTTATAAATTAGGTCGCGTTTTGGAATCGTTGCTAGTTTACTCTTGTTGATTATTTTTCGAATCACTACTTCGCTAAAGATGATTTTATAGCCTCGCTTTAACTTGTTTTGTAACTATTTTGCAAATCTCGAGGTGGGATACATTGCTTGTTTTATTTATAGACGCAAGTAGCTTTTAAATGATTACGGATTAGCCTAAATATAGATAACGCACAATGCCCATTATCATGAACCGTTAATTACTTTGTGTAAGCATGAGTGTTTTGACATCTTCGTATGGGTAAGTAGCGCTTACTTGGATCAGGGGTACTGATCAAACAGACGTATACCATTTAGGAACTTTGGGTGGTCTCGGGTTGGACACCTACTCGGGCATCTTACTTTGCATTAATTTGCATGCACATTACTATTGTTGTAACTTCGATGTCACGAGCTTAGAGCAATCGTAATTACTTTTTGTGATATTGTATGTGTTACAATTGTCATACACTTTGATATCTTGCGGTCCACATTACTGTTTAATTAAACCTATGAACTCACCAACATTATTGTTGACATTTTAAGATGTATTTCTCAGGTGCTTAAGTCGTAAATGCATTATGACGTGCATGGAGTCTACATCATCAATGCTTCATCTTATTGGAATTTTATTGCATTTTAAACTATTCTCGTTGCGTTGTAACAAAACTATGATTTTCTTTTGATGCTAAACTTAAGGGACCGCTTTGTTTAAAACTTAATTAATGTTTTATGTATGAACAAGATTATTTTTAAACGACTCATGTAGATGTCGTTCTCTTTTATCTTGTGTTCTCGTATTATGAAGTAACGCCCCCGGTTACCTTTCCGCTGCATGATTTTGGGGGTGTTACAGATTGGTATCTAGAGCCAAGGTTATAGAGAACTAGGTTGCATATTAGGCCTAGACTATAACCATTGCATAATCATCGCATCATAAAACACCATAAAGATTTTGCGTGCATAAACACTACATGATCCCATTGTCTTATACTTGCATTTACATTTGCCTTACGTGCTTTTTACACTTGTTTTATATAAAAGTTATTTATATAAACCCTCGGTTGTCACATCAACATGTCTATTTCTCACATCACTATTTCATCCGATTCTGAGGCTGAGCGTTGGGTCATCCGCTTCATACATGATCCTGTCAGAATCTGAGGCAGCAGTTGCCAATGTACCCATCGTTTTACCATATATCATCATACATGATCCTATCAGAATCTGAGGAAGGCAGCAGTGTGCCGTGAAACCACATCGTTTTACAGATAATTGCCCAAGAAGCTGAGGTAATTAATAGTCGCTATCACACCACTAGAGTACTTGACTTATAAAAAATTCCGTTACTGATTTTGATATTGAGACTGAGCCATCATTAGGCACCACCATTTACCTTATATGTTTCAAGGTCTTACCAACTAAGTCTCATGCATCTGATGATGACACAGAAGTTACTAAAAGGTACTGAGTCTTCACCCCGAATACCTCCGGGATTGGACACTGAACCCGATCCATCCTGAGGCTTGGCCTAGAGGAGTGGGAGAAGAGAAGGCTTCCAGTGAGGAGATTCTTCAGATGATGACACTTTTCGATATGCTATATGCTGCGCTGACCACTACCGACTCAGATAGTACCTTCAACACACTTGCACCAACCTCGTAAACCTATTATCCATGTCCAACACCCTAGAAAAGTGATCCTATTTCGGTTCGCCATACAGAGTGCACCCTAACGAGCACATAGGATCTGTCAGCAAGAGAGGTATGTGCACCCCTATGCTCTTACACCGTCTGCTACTGAACAACTATCACCCGGTTGATTGATGCACCACCACCATTACTATCAGGATCATCATCATCATCACCAGGGTCATCATCACCATCATCATCAGGTCATCAATCGCTGGTCCGTCCATCATTAACATCGGAACATCAGTGATCATCGTCAACACTACGCATGCTCCACCATCCAGAACAGTCTGTAAGAAGGTCTTGCTCATCTACACCATCATCAGAGTCATCACATACATCATCAGCATCACCTTCCGCAAAAAGAGTGTAAGTGTCATATCATACTCATCACCATGACACCTCACCAGTATCACCTTCACCATCACTATCAGGCTAGGGCATTCGATGCGACGCGTGCGGATGCAGATCACACTACTCCACCACCATCGAGCAGCAGCAACCACAATATCTATTCACTACCTGTTTAGAATGCTTATGTTGGTTAAAACAACCATAAAATTAAAACCCCTCCCCCCCCCCACACACACACACTATGCAATGAGTTGCGAGAATTACCCTAAACTTTTTTCTATTTACGACTTTTTTATATAACAAACTTTATTTATCAAATATGTAACAAATATCTAGCAATTTGTTTAGTAAAAAATTATACCACTAAGAAGCACCCTGTATTACGAACAACACGAGCCCAATATTGATATGCTTTTGACATACGTACAGTTTTATAAAAAATGTTGACGTTTAATATATAATTTTTGAAAAAAAGAAACTTTCAAAATACACCCTCAACCTATCTAATAACTTTTAAAACTACTCTAAAGTTCGTTTGAAAATATATTAAGAAAAAAAGTTACGATAACTACCATTTACTTTTAGCTGCTGACGTTTTCTTAAATAACAAACTTTATTTATTACATATTTAAGGAATTTTAGCCGCTTTTCTTATAAAAAATATATTGTTGAAAAGGCATTCAAATTACGTATGATTTTATATAAAATTTTGAGCTTTGACGTATGTTTTTTTTTCAACGACAAAAGAAAAAAACACAACCTTGACCTATCTAATAACTGTAAAAACCATCCTAAAGTTTGTTCAAAAACGAGGTGGTAGGCCCGCGCTCCACTGCAGGACGGTTGGTGGGCGTCGTTGTTGTTGACGTCGAAATGGGTTGGCTGAGATGGGTCTGCTGGTGATTGCCGTTTTCGTTATGATATTTCAGTTGTTACTATGGCGTTTGGCAGTCATCGTTGTTGTTGATGTTGAGTTGGGTGTCGTTGTTGTCATGTTTCAGTTTTAATCTTTAGTCAACCTCTAGGCTACCACATTCTAATATCTCATGTATGAAGCCAGCCTTCATCATCAATTACTTTTCTTCTATTACGTGTAGTTTCAAATCAGCTGAACAAATACATATATCTTTTAAGGAAATTCTAGACACCCGTGAGCATACAAAAGTCTCCAAATGATAAATCCTCATTCACAACTTCATACGCTAGTCCGTCTTTTGCTAACTTAAAATGTGACTTAATATCTGTAATCAATTTTACCCGGTTAGATATTGAAAGTGCAAATTCTGATGGAAAGCTAATAAGGCATTTTTTGCACCTCCAAACAGCCCATAATAAAGCTAATCAGCCATTATTTTCAGCTTGTGAGCTTATCAATTCAAATATGCCATAACCTTATAAGTCAAAAAGTAAACCTGAACCAAATTTTGGGTTGCAGGACCTGTTGTTTTTTATGGGCATGAAAATGGAATAGTTCAAGCCTAGAAATTTTCATTCATGTTTTCATATTCATTCATCATCAAAAACACAACCATAAATGAGGTTTTAACATATTAAGCAAATGTAATTGTGACTTTCACATTCTACATGACTATGTCAAATACTACTACGCTGATTAAACACTTGAAACATCCTAAACTTAGTAATTGTATTCAGAATATGGTTTATTACTCTTCGAAAGTAGGTAGGCTAGGGAGATGCTCAAACCGGGGCTAGATCGAATTCCCCCTTCAATAATAGGTCTAACCATTTTGCATTCCTCGAAAAGTAAAGTATTATGCAAGAAAGAAAGCATACCTCTTTCATTTTCAGGGATTATCTTTTTGTTTGATATCTGCCAATGATATGTTGTTAATAGTTCAGGTGGACAACATTATACATATCTTCCACGAAGAAGCTCCTCCATAGAATCTTTATGAGGCATACTTATCGAGTTTGACCTGATTAACAGATAGGACTTAGCCAAATCGGCATAATTACATCCACTCATTGACACCAATGATATCACCGTCGTTCTAATCGCAAGATTAACTTGGTGGAAACATCAACAGTCATGATTGGTATGATTTTATAAGACTTCGTCATGTCTTGGGTCCAACGCTAGTTTGCGGTTTCTTGTAGTGATGTATTGTTCCAAGTCTGTAAGTGTATATATAATGTTATGCTAGTATGTCTTTCGGTTTTCTACCCGTGAAGCTGTAGTCTTTTGGTCGACCGCAATTGTAGTTGAACAAAACAAATATAGAAACTTAAATCGGAGTTCGTTAAAAAAATCACAATTGTTGATCATAAACTAAATAAACAAATTTCTAATCCAGGGATTAGGAGAGCCAAATATCTACACGGACATATTAGAAAGATCAGTATTACCTGAAAATGAATATTTTTTAACTCTAGTAGGCTTTGGTTAGGCAGCAATAGGCTTAGCAATGGGAATTTCAACCGAAAATAATTATAAGATAATTAATCAAAAGAAACCATAACAAAAGAATTGAACACCTCAAAAATTTAAGCATATCAGGCAGACATTATCTACACATCAGCAAGAAATCTTCTTATGTACCCCCACCCTTGTTCAATAGGCTGACATCACCACTACTATGGTCCAAAACTAATGCAAATAAAAATTTGTCGATTTTTGTTAACTTACACTTCTCCATTATCCTCTAATATGTGATAGCTCCCGTACGCATATTGAAGCATACAATGGGAATCATAAACCAATCTGCCTATAAGTCTATATTTACATCGTTGTTTTAGTAGCAAACAAAATGGGAAGCGTATGGGAAAATATGTCCTTACTGCACCCATCAAGTCATTGATTTTGAACTCTATGAGTTCAAAACCCACTCGTCTCAGACCCTCATTCAGTTTCTCATAGCTATCATGACCGGTGGAATCATATGCAAACTGTAGAAGCCAAATTGTTAGGAATATGAAATTCCTAGTAAAGTCTCGGTCACTTCATATCGATAGATAGCTCGTATAACAATATTTAGAAACTAGATAGGCTGGTTAGGAAAAGCCCATGGACAAACCCATAACCAACCTATATAGTAGTATAAATACCCTCTCCACACATGGAGAGGGTGTTGGTTCTCTTTGTATTTTCACATAGTTCAATCAACCATTCCATTTTTTCCTTTTTTACTTTCTCTCTCAACTTTCTCTCTCTAGTTCATCTTTTGTGTGAAATGAGTTTTCTTCAATTGGTATCAAGAGCCATGGTTCTATCTTGGTGGCTTTAGTGTTTCGTTGTGGTATCACTCGCCAAGGGTGGGTTTAGTGATTTTGTGATAACTTATTTTGAGCTTATTGGATTCGGCTTATTATGGCTTAAGTATCTTTTTTTTCTTTTCACTCGGCTTATTCAGTCGTTTTTTTTATTTACTCTTTGTCAACTGTCTAATGTAAACAAGGTCTTCTTTATCAATCCTTTGAGCATATCTTACAAAGACTTGATAAGCCTCTGTGATGGTTTTTGACCCTAGATATTCCTCTAATATTTTCTTGATCCTCACATATGAATTTCCCAGTCTATGAAAGAAATATTTTACTTGTAAAAGCTACTGCCTTATTTCTTCTACTGAACTAGTCTCCATCATCTTCTAAGTTCTTCTCAGATAATTCTTTGTTCGTTCATTGGTTTGTTCTTGAATAAGGGTTCTGACCTTTGAAGCTTCAGTTGTCCTTAACTTCTTAAAACTTTTTTGAAGTTAGTGTCTCTTCTGCAATTCTCTGTGTCTATCTTTCAACTTTCTGATATCCTTCTTAAACAAAGTTTGTATCGTATTATACTGCTTTCTTTAAATATGGGTCTGATCCATCATAGGCTCATTTCATTTGAATAACCCCATTTTATATATATCCAATTCTTCAAATAAATCATCATATTCTTCCGTGTTATGACCTATTGATATTTGATATCTTTTTATAGTATCTGACTGTCTTTCTTGAACTTGTTCAGCAACAGTATTCCAGTCAATATTATTAGTTTCTTCCCTTTCATCCAACTGTTTTTGTAACTCTAGGGCTTTTTCAAAATCAATCCTTTCCTGTTCTTCTCTTGCAGCAGCTCTTGTCATTTTCCTTTTATCAGTACAAATCATGTTCTTTACCTTAAACTTCCTCAGTAGTACTTCTCTTAAACAACAGTACTTCTTCTTCTGTGTAAGTCCTTTACTTTTTCCCCTGGATGCCATTTGTAAGGATCTTAGCTGGCACGTGAGAACTACATAATTGAGCTTCAGAACGTCTCTTGTCATTGTCTCCACCGTGTTAACTTTTTAGGAGTAAACTGCTTGCATGTGAATCCATACATATTATGTCTCTATTATCCTCCCCCGTTTGGGAAGTATCACTTATGAAACCATATCCTCCTTATCAATTAAAAATTACCATCCTTCGCCTTCTCCTTTCTATGGTAGATTTTAGCTTGGGCTTCCAAATTTGACCTTCTTCACCAAACTTGTAAGAGCCTTACCATAAATCTCTTAGTCTGTTTGAGATCGTACCTCCAAGCTGGTGACTTTTGTTAAGATAAATTGGTACATAATTCAGTCAAATCATGTAAGTTCTCTTGTTGCCCTCATCACTTCTAGGTGTGTGACCTCCTGAGAGAGGTGAATCATAGGGCATAGGAGATGGTGTCTGAGTTGGATGTGATGTGTTGAAGGAATCAGTGATAGGTTTAGTTATAGGTACTTGAGAAGGTTGTTCTTGTGATGACATTGGTTGAGATGTTGTGGGTAGTGAGGTAGGTGGAGAAGCAATATGGGTGCGTGTTGGACTCAACAGTGGTGTTGGTCCTTCACCCTGACCCAGAGTTTGGTCATGAATCAGCATAATATCAAATAGAAGGAATGTTGTACCCCTGAAAAACCTCCAGATCAATGTTGCTAAAAAGTTTTTTTGTTAAAGAAGGAGCAACATATGTTCTGTTGTGTTGATTAAGAAACCTTTGCTTTTTATTCAAAATGATTTGTAAAAATCGTGGATACATCGAAAAATTTGTTTTACTATCCATATTTTCCACCATACCATCAAAAATTAATTTTGAAAACTTAAAAGTCCTGTTTGTAGCTAAGCAAATGATTGCAGTTGCAATATTACTAGAAAATTGTTCCCATGAAGTTTTCTTAGGACTTAAACAATGTAATATGGTATGGATCAAAAATCTCCATTGGGGTGAAAATTTACCTTTTTGAAAAGTAAGTTTGTCATCATTTGAAACATACCCCATTAGAGTGAGCTGATCAAAGATTTTAGTATTAGGCAAAGAACTAATACCATCTGCATCTGCTAATTGGAGATGTCTCCTAACAGATGCTTCAGTAATAGCAATTGTTTGCCCATCAACTGTGACAGTTAGTTGTTGTTCTCTATCATTAAATGTATCGACGGTAATAGTCTGCCAAAACTGTTCAATTAGATAAACATAGATAGTAGGATTTGTAGTTAAAGCATACTTGATATGGCTACCAGCAAGAAAGTCTACTATCTGATGAAATTCCTCGACTTCCAAGTTGCTTTGAAGAAAAGCCACCATGTTATGCTTGTCGCAGAAGTCCATATTAGCCATGTGTATATAAGTTATGAGCAAAATACTGATGTGAGTGTTGGGTTAAGATCGATTTAGAATGAATTAGTGTTTGGTAAAAGCAATTGAGATTTTATAGAGAGTATATAAGGTTTTGAAAGCGGATAAGCGAATAAATTGTATCTTTAGCTTTAAAAGAAATCATGTAAATAAGGTAAAGATTAAAATTATCAAAATTAAGAACCTTATATACTCAGTCAGTTGCGTAAAAACCTCAACGGTAATATTTAAAGAGCTGAAAATCTGTTATTGACCCCAAACATAAAAACGGTAATCCAGCAAGTAACTTTTATAATTAAAACTAGCCTAGCATATTAACTTTTGTCTAGCAAACTAAATATTTTTTGCCCATCAGCATAAGAATTTGCCTAGCAGTATAACTTTCTCCAAATAATCATGTAACAACGTGCCTCTATTCATCACAAACACACTAGAAACAACTAGATAGACATGTGAGAATTCATGAGGATCCATATTTATGCATAAAACCCATGAATAGAAGTAAAAAAAGTTAGCAAACCAAAATACTACATTTGACCCATTTCTTCCCAAATTTAACCTCAAGTCATCCCACCATCTTAGTTGAAAGTATAGTTTTTGGCAAACTATCAGCCATCAACGGATTTGATTATTCTTTACCAGTTGTCGTTTGCCCTGGAATAGCCAATTCTTTCTTGTCTATTAGACATGGTGAATTGATGACCATTTGTTGTGTTGGTGTATCAACCAAAACTAAAAGGACATTCATTATATCATCAATATCCTCGCCTCGAACTCCACCATACAGCATTTTTCACCAGAATCATCACATATCCATTATGTGGAATCAAATAACCTTTAAGCTCTAAACCTGCAAAATGTTAAACACAAAGAAACACAATCCAAAACATCTTGCATACTGCTCATAAGAGAATTAGTTTCTCTTGGGGATCCAAGTCATTACTGACTTGAGTCTGCCTGTTGGATCAACATAGTCAAATTGCTTACAACTGTATGATCCACTATTTTTGGAGATATGATCTAGTACCTTAATTTTAGGTCTCCAAACCCAGCATGCTGAGGACTTAACAGCATTAATCCCTTGTTCCCCAACAGCACTTGTCACTCTGTTTCCCTTAGCAGTATTAACAGAATTTATCTTAGCAGTATTAACTTTGTCATTCAAATTTCTGTTTTTAAGTGTTGTTTGTTGGTAAAAAGGTCTCCTAGATAGTGAATGTGACTTCTGAAAAGCATTTGGTCTAGTTTTTGCAACATTCACAAAGGATTTAGGTGGCAGCCATTATTAATAAGGCCTGGCAGCACTAACTAGTACTATGCCAGACTTGGTTAAAACTGCTGTTGTAACAAAATTCCTTATAGAATTAGAGAAATTTTGATGATTAACCCTCATATGCATTACTCCAAACTAAAGGTCTAACTTCACTTTGACCAGTTTTTCCTTTACACATTTTTCTAACACAGTTATGTGTACCATCTTTGTATCATAAAAACACAGTCTTTAATTAGATGGCTAAAACCTCCCACACACAAAACAAGCTTTTAAATTTTAAACTGAGAACCCAACCTCCTAATTTCTAAGTTTTTATTTCATTCCAGTTTGTTCTGCTTTTCTTAAGATTTTGACTAACTTTCTTAGGTTGATTAGCTTAAATTCACAGGTTTTTATATTGAACATTATTAGATTTTAATACATTACTTCAAAACCATCCTCATCACAATCAAAAACCCAATCTTCAATTATTGGGGCATCAGTAGTTTTCTTAATCTCATTTGAGGAATTTTTACAGACACCCTTATTTGCCTTAAATCCATAGCTTCAAAATTCAGAGCTCGTTAAAAACTCCTAGACAAAGTTGGAACAAATCAATAGTTGGGGTGAAAATAAGCCTGTATGGTGGAGTGGAACAACATTATAACCCAACACCTTTTCTATTGTTATCAGAAATAGACTGCGCACACTCTAACCAATAAATCTAGCGCTTAGAGGCATTTTCAAAATTGTTAATTTTAGTCTAATTGCTCTCTTTTTCTTTCTTAAGTTTTTCAATCTGAATACTAAGAGCATTGATTTCTAAGTCTTTAAATGAGGCATCTCTTTTTAAAACAGCAATTTTTGGTCACAAAACATAACCTTATTCTTTTTGTAGAAGACAAGTTGTTCTTCCACAGAAGCTAGACCCTTTTATAGTGCATATATTAAACTCAGATTTTATGAATTCTACTTTAAATTATCAAGACTGAGTTTTAAGATTTCAAAGGATTTAAGACAAGTGTAGCACAAGTTTTTTGTTATTATGTACCTCTGAATCTGAGAAAGGCATAAGAAGCAAGTTGTAGGTGAACTTCCTCATAGCCATGTAGCTCCATCAAAACCACTCCACAATAGCCACCATTCCTTAGGAGCTGTGTCTTCTACATTCAGCTCGTCCTTCTTGAGTTCTTGGTTCTTAGCCCTGCTTTCATCCATTGGTCCTAGGACCTCTACTGCATTCCCTTTGCAAAAATGTCCCATCTATGATAGTTGTAACATTCTACCTTGGACTTGTCATATCCTGCAGTATCACTTCCATTGATAGTGATCTTCTTCCCAGTTCTCTGGTAATACCTCCTTGCTCTCATACTCAGTAGTGCCAATTGCCACTTCAAATCCATTTCTTCAAGATCATCTTCATGGATTTATTCTAGGTCATCATGAACAAGTTAAGACCCATTTGGTTGATTGGCCAGGAAAGCATAGACAATGGCATCACTTAAGTTAGTAGTACTATCAAGAGTACTATCATACTAACTTGAACATTAGCAGTATTAACTTCATTGGTACTGCTAGGAGTTGAAACAAAGGCCATATTCTAAGAGCCTGAATTGAGCTTGATGTAACAGTTCTTTTGACTTCTTGTTCAACACCTTCTAAAATTGTTGTAAATATCATCAAAGCTCATTGAGTCAAGATCTAGTTTGTTCCTCCAGACCACAACATGAGTGTTCCATTCAGAAGGCAGACTTCTCAAGAGCATTAAATTGAGATCTTCTTGAAGATGTTTTTCACCAAATGGACACTGGCTAATAATTTTTCTGAAGCCTGTTAAAGATAGAGTCAACTGACTCTGTGCTTGGAGCGTTAAAATTTTCATACATCTGCTTCAGAAGTGTCTTTTGAGTCTTCTTTGTGGCATCATTGCCACCAAATCTTATTTGTATGGCAGCAAACAAAGTCTTGGCATCCTTGTATTGATTAAAAGTCAATTCATGTTCATTTGTAAGTGCCATTAGCAACATACTTCTGGCTTTTACATCATTCTTCTTTTGGGTATTCTCTTTAGTAGTAACAGGACTTGGTATTGTTGAAGTAGAGGTAGCATCTGCATTTGTTGTTGTTCATGCTATAGGATTGAAGGAATTGCCATTTTCTATGATATCCCATAGAGCATAGTCTTGAATTTGAAAGTATTGCTCTATTCTGAGTCTCCACATCTCATATTCACCTTGCTTGAGAAGTGGCAGTTTTGCAACAGCATTGGTTTATGTAGTTTCTAGATCCATCTCTTTTGTAAAAAGAGTTCTTCTTTGTTTGTTTCTTCTAGATCAAAGTTTAGAACACAAGGTTCTGATACCACTTGTTGATCCTTTTTTAACAGATCTTTGATTAGCTTGTTAAAGCTTTAGTTGTCTTAGATAGATATAAAACAACTATGACAGAAAACTTGAGTAATATATGAAGGTCTACGAAAACTATGATCCGGTGGTCTTGGTGAGTCAAACCACATGATAGCCATTTTAGTGAGAGAGAGTAGTGAGATGGAAGATGGACTTGTGATATTAGATGGAAAATGGATGAAGGATACAAATGACTTGACAATGCCAAATGACTCAACCCCTCTATGGAAGCCATAGAGGGGTATTTATAGCCCATACGCCTCTAAACTATACATAGTTGCCTATTCTAGCCTTCGCGTATGTGACTAAGATAAACTATGTTAATTCATAATGTCTCGCACGTAAAAGTGAATTCCCAACAATCTTCCCCCACGGGACGATATACAGAATTACTTACAATAATTTCCTAACAAGTACATAATGATTAAGAACAAGAACTTCCATGAAGCTTCATATGCTGATGACGTCTTCTGTGGTGTTTGACTTCAAGTCTGCACTCCAACATGAATCATCTTTGTAGTACTTTGTAAGAGAAATATTGTAAATAGGCACGAACTAGTAACCCATACACTTCTGGTTAATGGCTAAGCTTCTGATTAGCTTCCCTTCCCGTAAAATTCGTGCCAATATTCTTGCTTTAGAAGCTTAAAAGCTTCCCCCAACTAGCAATGAATACAGCTTCCCCCTAGATTCAATGCCACATATTCATTTGTTTAGAAGCTTTCAAAGCATCCCCCCAAACTAGCAATCTTCTCTTGAGCTGTTTCAAAGCTTTCTTATAAGCTTAGAATAATTAATCATACAGCGGAACTGTAGGATTACCACATTCAAATATTACTGCTCCTTTAAGAATAAGCTTAGTGATTGAATCATTTTGGTTAAGCATTATCGGATCAGCAACGTATCTTCCTCACGCTTGAAATAGTTCTTCTCACACCGCTATCACCCTGGAAAGATCAATAAGGCATACAAAAGTTCTCAAGGTATCCCTTCCACCCATTTGTCTAAGAAATGCACCAAAAAGCCATAGTTAAAGCCTGATATCTCTGTCGGTTAGGACATTTTCTTCGCGGCAGTGGCCTAACTTAAAAAAAATATTCAAAAAAGATGCTCCATGTCCAAGCTTTCAAGAATCAAGAAAGGCATAGATTAGCTTACGGGTGAATCTTCTCCTTGCATAGGCTCAAGGGTGAATCTTCTCCTTCCCCCTTGTCTGAATTTCGACATGTTGGAGGTCAGCAACACCTTGGACGCGCATTTATTTGAGAATTTGTGTGAGGAATAAATTAGCTCAGATCGAACCCGTGAGAATCAATTGCTGATCAAATCTCTACTCATAACCTCTCCTCTGCTATCATTTAACCAACCGTCTTGTAGGCTATTTGAAGTAACCACTGATGAAGTAAACCAGGATATACCAAACTTAGAAACTAAGTAGGATTTCCCCGTTCTTGTGACATAAGCTTGACTAATGTTGAAAATCGTGTAGATGAATGTGGCTCCAAGCAAATCTCTAAGTAAACTCAATACCCTTGGCCAAAGTATTAGACTTTCATCACCTCTTCGATTATTCCCAACAACGACTAAGCGTGTGACACTGAGTACTACAATGTAACAACCTTAAGTGATAGTTAACCAGGTCCTTCAACCATACACCCCTTAACTTTCTGCTGGAAACTAGATAAACACAAGTCGTCAGTTAAATTAAGCTCGAGCAAGTTATCATTGAAATCATGCATCCAACCAACCCCGACTTCAAGATAAAATAAGAACACGCCTTCGTAAAATACCACTTCAATATCAAATAAGTGATACCCGATCATCTCCGTAGTCACAAAAATTAATTTCAAACCTAGCCTTTAAGTTTCATGATTCTTTATCCAAATTGATCCCGGTCTCGTCACTTAAAAATCGTCACCTTGTCATTTTAAACCTCGAATGCAACCGATAAGCATTTAATATCAATTGTATCCATTAACAACTAAATATGCAAAAAAATCATCCCAAGTGAATCAATTTAGCCAAATTTAGTTTTAAATTACCACGTGAAGCTGTTTATCCCGGCTCAACAATGGAATAGATAACCTATTTAATATGACCGTCGTCTATTCCGGTCTCATCTTATAATGAGTTAACCCCTAGCCAACAAAATGTTGAAAAGGAAAGATCAACACTTAATCACCATACAGGCACACAACGTGATAAAAAGAACCAATATTTCAATTTCTGGCCCAACACCAACAATAATTAAACCAAAGTCCATGACAAACAAATTAACCGGCCCATGAATGGAATAATATGTTGATTCGGTGTATAGGCTTAACTGTGATCCCAAAATCAGATATAAATTACCCATCCCACATTATTAGGGCACTCTAACCCTAATCACAATCACACGCCACCATCTAACTTCACTCTCCATCTCAAAAGTCCACCCACCCAACCCCAAAGATATAATCTTGCATCTTTGTGTTCAGTTTTAACTGTGAAACACGAACAACAAAAAAATCTTACTAACCTTGAAGAACAAATTACAAGACCCCATAAGTTCTTGTACCGAGAACCAACCAACTTGACCCTTTTAATCCTTTCTACTGATGTAAACTGTGTACAACAGAGGAGGAACGAATGCTTTACGATCCTTTGAAGGGTTGCGGGTAGGTTCGACATGAGTGTTTGTATTTCTGTAATCGAAACAAAGAATAGTTTTTTAACATATTTGTTAAAAAAAACTATCTTTAATTTCGTATATGTGGGGGGGGGGGGGGGGGGGGGGGGGGGGGTTTTAAATCTAACAGATCTATGATTGATAACGTGTTTAATCTATAAAGATTGTGGGTTAACAACACAATCATAGATCACTTTTACATTTTCATGTTGTTTCGAGTCTTGTGGATGGAGATGGTGGAGTTGGTGTTAAATGTGACGATGAGGTAGGTAGATCGAGTCGGGTTTGTTGAAATTGTAATTGTGATGAGGGTGTAAGCTGTTGATGATGATGTTGATTTTTGTTGAGTTTGACCGGGTCAACTCGGTAAGTACCGAGTTGACTCAGTTTAGTTTAGTTCGACTGTAAATTGGTTCGGCTCACAAGGGTGACCAACTCGTTCGGTCCACAAGTTTTTAAAAAAACTCGTTCGATCCTTACAGAGTTTTTCTCGTTCGGCCCACATAAATCATAACTCGTTCGATTTCTCTTGTTTGAACTGTTTCGACCCAAAAAAAAATCTGCTCGTTCGTTTTCCAGGTCTAGTTTCAAACTCGTTCGGTCCACATAAGAAAACATTCGTTCGATCCTTTAAGGGTGGTCACTCGTTCGGTTCTCATAGTCTCCACTTCGTTCGGATGCTCTAACAAGAATTTTACACTCGTTCGGTCCTCCTCAAAACAACTCGTTCGGTCCCTCTTGGTTTCGACTCGTTCGATCCACAAAGTGTGAAGCTCGTTCGAATCCTCAAACAAGTTACTGTTCCGGGGTTTTGCTCTTCGACTGTCACTGTTGTCCCTTCGAGTCTACTTGTTATTTGTCAATCTTGGAGATAACAAATAAAAACAGGTTGTCCTTAGTGCGTCTCTTATTCGTGGACCACAAATAATCCCATACAAAAATAAGCTTTACAACAAGCTGCTAACACGCCAAGAATAAGCCTCAAAAATAAGCGAAAACAAATGACACCGTGGCTTTTTATACCAAACACAACCACCAAATAAGCCGAAAATAAGGACGTAATAAGCCAGAATTTATTTTTATGAGTATAGACATGAAACCACAAGTAACAGATGAAACCACAACTGGCAACAGTGATATATTCAAAAGTGACATATTTTAAATAAACATTTTGAAAAGTGACAGATTTTTAAATAAGTAAAGATTTGAGACCAAGAAACCAATCGGACAAAAATCAAAACTGACCCAAGAGTATGTTGCCATGGCTCTTGATACCATTGAAGGTCTACGAAAACATGATCCGTGGTCCTTGGTGAGTCAAACCACATGAATATAGCCATTTTAGTGAAGAGAGAGTATGAGATGGAATATACTTGTTATATAGAGGAAAATGGATGAAGGATACAAATCAACTTGACAATGAAAAGACTCAACCCCTCTATGGAAGCCATAGAGGAGTATATATAACCCATACGCCTCTAAACTATACATAGTTGCCTATTCTAGTCCTTGCGTATGTGACTATGATAAACTATGGTAATTCCGTAATGTCGTCCACTAAAAGTGAATTCCCAACAATATATAAAGATTATGAGGAAACTAATCTTTATACACCAGAAGAAAAATAAAGCAATGTAACACAAGATATTTCTCTTAACTCACAATATATTGAATGACTCACAAAACAACTACATGTTTTGCTTAATAGTTATAACTTTTCTATGTATTGATTGATGTCACTCTAACTATGCCGTAGGGTTCCTTTTATACACTAAGGAAAACCCTAATGGGCTTACAAAACACGTTAAGTGATCATGCGTATCTATTCCTAATATACTATGACCACCGTCCGGTCCCTCACTCGCCGACCGTCCGCCCCCCCTCGCCGACCGCCCCTCCACCGCCCCGCCGCGACCCCCCCAACCCCCTCCCCCCCCCCCCCCCCCACTCCCCCCCCTCCCTTGTTTTTACTCCCTCCCCCCGCCGCATATCACATAAGGCAGTACTAACTTCTTATACAAATATAACTAAATAAACTAACATTTTGTACTGGCAATACTAACTATAACTAACAGTACTAACTATTACAACTAGCAGTACTAATGACTTAGTTTATTTTCTTCAATCTTTAGTAGCAGCACTAAGTCCTTTCATCAGTATAAACTTGTAAATGCCCTTAATTCCTAACATTTTTTTTAACTCTAGTAGGCTTTGGTTAGGCAGCAATAGGCTTAGCAATGGGAATTTCAACCGAAAATAATTATAAGATAATTAATCAAAGAAACCATAACAAAAGAATTGAACACCTCAAAAATTTAAGCATACCAGGCAGACATTATCTACACATCAGCAAGAAATCTTCTTATGTACCCCGAAAATTTGGGGGGGGGGGGGGTAAAAATTGGTAATTGTGTGGTTGTGGGGGTGTTGGGGTTAAAATAAAAAATATAAAATAAATTTGGGGGGTTTACCCTTTTTTCCAATAGGCTGACATCGAGACCACTACTATGGCCAAAACTAATGCAAATAAAAATTTGTCGATTTTTGTTAACTTACACTTCTCCATTATCCTCTAATATGTGATAGCTCCCGTACGCATATTGAAGCATACAATGGGAATCATAAACCAATCTGCCTATAAGTCTATATTTACATCGTTGTTTCAGTAGCAAACAAAATGGGAAGCGTACGGGAAAAGATGTGCTTACTGCACCCATCAAGTCCTTGATTTTGAACTCCATGAGTTCAGAACCCACTCGTCTCAGACCCTCATTCAGTTCCTCATAGCTTCCTCATAGCTGCCGTGACCGGTGGAATCATATACAAACTATAAAAGGTAAATGCTTGAACTTGACTCACTTGTAAAAACATATAATCGAATTGGTTTGAGAGTGACAACCTGCTATAGTTATTTGTATTAAATTTGGAATAAATAAATTTAGCTTTTGGTCCCAAACTGCTTACATAGAAAGTGAAAGTTGCACGGTTATTGCAACTTGGAATTACAAACATCAAATTTTAAGGACTTTTCTATCTGGTCTATCATGACTTTAAAATCCATATAAGCTACAAAGATCATAACTGAGTACATATTTTAAGGTGCTTAAAATAAAGAGAAGTGATACAATTGTTTAAGAGGGTATTAGTTTATAAGTACAGACGGTGACCTAGTCGACATAAAATACTTTCCAGCCAAAACAAAAATGTCATAAATGAAAGAAGACAAAGCCAAGGTTAACTAAAACATAACTTTAGAGTTTTATAAAGCCGTCGAGCAAGTCAAAATCCAGGCCCAGGTCTAGTGGAACTTGGTTTAAAAAGCCACCTATTTGATCTTTGTTGGTACTATATGTACATATATGGATTTCTTTAACCAAGTTTTGTGTGGTAAGAGGGTGTTTGGGATTCACTTTTTATTTAGTGGTTGTCTCCTCAAAAATCAATCTGAATGTTAAAACATGCAATACAAACCTGCTAAGAGGATGTCTGGGATTCGATTATTTTTTAGTGCTTGTCCGCTCAATAAGCAATTTGAATGTAAAGAATGAAGACTTAACCGACCAAGTATGCAGTAGCAAATATAGCTCGTGTAGTTTCTAGATATGATGATACCATTTTAGCTAATATTTAACATGTATTTCTATTTTCAAAGTAGTTTTGCCTATATAACATGATTAAGGAAAAATCACTACTATAATGCATTAGTTATTTAAAAAGATTAGAAAATAAGAGGCTTCTATCTGATGATAAGGAGAAGTCAAGATAATGCTACTATTGATGGTCACTCATTGTTCTATCCCAAGGATCATTTAAAACTACATCTCAAGTTAGCTGATCAAAGATGGTGTTACTTCTATATGCCCAACTCAGAATCTTGAGCAACTTAGTGCTTAAGGGATATCACACTGACCAGATAAGTTAACTTTTTCAAAAGGGTGCTTTTCACCTCAATGGAGTTTCTTATCCACATGTTAAATTCTCATTTATTAGCCTAATGAGACTTGCTTAGGAGCAATTTAGTAGTAACATTGCCACTGCTGTCATATGTTTAGCTACCAATAGGAAATATAACTTTTCTAGGATGATTTTTGAGCATATGGCATCAAATATTTCAAGCCCCCATAGGTTTTTGATGTACCCTAGGTTCATTCAAATATGCCTAGATATGCAGAGACACCAGCTTCAACAACACACAAGGACATATCCTGTTCCATCTCTTAGTATGAAAGTGTTTAACAATATGAAGAGACCTACAAAGGCATTTTCAGGACAAGAAGTTGCACTTTTTCCTACTATGTTAGCTGTTACTACACCTTCTACTTCACCTTCCAGAATCACATCCTCACCTTCCCACTCACCTGAACATTCACCTTCTCCTACACCTTCCCCTTCTCCTGAACCTACCCCTGATCATACCACTGCTGATGTAACACAACCATCACCCACACAACCATCACCAACACTCCCATCACCTGGAGCAGAACACCATTTTCCTACACCCAATGAATCACCTCTCCATGTTGTTCACTCACATGGAAGTGATGAGGGTAGCCTGAAACTTACTGAATTGATGAATTTGGTTACCAAACTTTCTGACAGGATTGGAGCATTGGAGGATGACTTGAAGAAGACAAAGAACACCTACAGTTCTGCATATACCAAACTTATTCTCAGGGTCAAGAAGCTAGAGTCTCAAATAAAGACTGGGAAAGCAAGGAGAAAAGCTAGAGTTGTTCTTTCAGCTGATGAAGTTCTTGAAGATGATTCTTCCAAATAGGGGAGGAAATTATCTAATGCAGAGGTTCAAGAAAAATCAAGTACTGAAACTGAACTATTCATTCAAGAAGTGACTCCAACTGAAGTCATTCAAACTCAAGAAGGCAGTAAGAAAGTAAGTGATGAAGTTAGTACTGCTGGAGCAAAACAAGGTACTGCTAGTGAAGAAGTTCCAATAGTTAGTACTGCTGAGGTAAAGCTTAGTACTGCTGGAGGAACAGTTACCTATTCAAGAAGGAGTGCAGAGAAAAGGTCAAGACAAGACAAGGGAAAAGCCATAATGATAGAGTCTGTGCCTAAGAAGAAATCTAAGAAGGAGCTTGAACAAGAAAGGTTAAGTTATGCTGAAGCCATCAGACTTGAAGAGCAAAAGAATGAGGAACAAAGAGCTCAGTTTGCAAGAGATGAAGAGATTGCTAGACAGTGGGATGAAGAAGAAAGGAAAAGAGCTATGGCTGAAGCTAAGTCTACTAAGAAGATTGATTGGAATGATCCTTCAGCCATCGGATATCATTCTCTAAAAATGAAGCCAAAGACAGTTGCCTAAGCAAGAATAAATATGATCAAATACTTGAAGAATCAGGGGAACTACAAGATTAGTGACTTCAAGGGAATGTCTTACAATGACATTAGGCCAATCTTTGAAAAGGTTTGGGATTTTAATCAAAATATTGAGCCTATGGATGCAGAGCATGGAAGTGAAAAGCAAAAGTCTCCTGAAAAAGAAAAGTCTCCTGAAAAGATTGTGGAAGAAGAGGTTGATACACAAGAAGAAATGAAAGAAGTTGTTAAAGAACCTGGAGCAAAGAGAAAGAAGTCTATTCCTAGAAAAAGCACAAGGAAGAGACAAAAGATGGAGGAAGATGCTGAGAAGGAAGAACTCAAAGGATTTTTAGACATCATACCAAGAGAAGAGGTTCCTATAGAGGTCGAATCTATATCTACAAAGTTTCCAATTGTGGATTGGAAGACTTGTGTTTTGACAGAGACTTTCATGTATTATCAAGTATTCAGAGGAGATGGCAGTTCCAAAAATTATAAGATATTGAGTGAGATGCTTGAAGACTTTGATAGACTGGATGTAGAAGAATTGTACAGATTAGTCAAGGAAAGGTATAGTGCTTCAAGACCAGAAGGATTTGATCTGATGCTTTGGGGAGATTTACACACTTTGTTTGAGCCTGATGAAGATGATGAGATTTGGAAAGATCAGCATGAATACAATTTGTTAAGCTGGAGATTATGTGATTTTTGTGGTATTCACATTTTGTTGATGGAAAATGGATTAGCAATTCATATGTTGACAGAGAAGAAATATCCTTTAAGCCAAGAGATGTTGACTAAGATGTTGAGTAGAAGATTGGAGGTTGATCATGAAAGTTCACAGGCGTTTGAACTCCTAAGGTTTATAAGATCTCAGATGCAGAAGTAAAAGAAATGTTTGAAAGAATCATCAGCAAAGGAAGAAGCCTAGAAGATTTAGTTCAGAAGAAACTTGATGATTTGAAGGACAATCACAAGTTTAGGGGAGGATTGTTAGGAATAAATCTTCACAAGACTTAATACTGCCAACAGTACTAATGGAGTTAGTACTGCCAGTACAAACTTAGTACTGCCAGTGTTAATTAATACTGCTAGTAGAAAAGAGTTAGTACTGCTGATGGTCAAAGCTGCTGAATTGAAGATAAGGATGCATGGAGATTATTTCGGGATGTTTATATTTGAATTGTAACTGATCCTAAAAGATAGGTTGTTATCTTTGTAAAGGACTCCTTGTGTTCTATAAAAGGAGATCCTAAGTTTTAGAATAGATATACTTTTCAAGTGATAGAAATACTTAGAGAGAAAAATTGTAATAGCTTCAAGGTTTGTAACCCCAGTACTACAAGAGTACTCGTATTATTCTAATAATATTGAAGCAGTGTGTTCATTGTTCATTGTTTGTTTAGTTATCACTGTTTCATTGATAAACATCACTAGAGTAACAAGGTGTAGATTCCGCATACACTTTGGTATACATACAAAGTCTCAATCTTTGTTATTTTGGATTCTTCCAAGATAATAAACACTTTACTACGTAAAGAATCGATCAAGGCGTGGGATCAACATAACACACTTAAAGTGAGTGTGTTTGATCACAATTCAAACACAAACAAAGCCTACAAAAGCTTGGATCTAAATTTTACTAAGCAAAGAAAAGGTAAAAATTCCCCTGGTGCAGGAACAAGAAGATTTGGTCTCAAAATGCTTAAAAGTCTAAAATAATTATCAAAACCTTTTTAAAACTTTATCTAACATGATAATCAAACTGTCAAAAGTGATTTTACCAAAATTATTTAACTATTTGAGGTAAAACAAGCTTATTCCAAACACTCCTTCTAGACTTTGACAGATTTGATTAAGCTTCTAAAATGAAAATTCATTAAACAAAACCTTAAAACCAGATTACTAGAGGCTTATAACAAGCTTAATTACCACCAATTAACAACCTAATTTAGCTAGAAATTAAGATCTAAAAGTTACACTACTATTTTTGGTTTTTATGATATTATGACAAATTTGAAAAGAACTTATGATCTACACTATATTAGCTAAAAACATATTAAAAGATGTAACTAATAAGCAAAAAGAGATGATATAAGTATGAATTAAGCAAGTAGATAAGCAATTTAAGTAACTAAGCAAATCTACATTATTAAGCAATTATTAACTAGATATTAAAGAGCAAAGTAATTTAAAGGAAAACTTACAAAGGCTTCAGCTAGACAGAAGCATGGGCTCAAATGAGCTTATCAACAGCTCTGGCTTATTTAAGTAAGCCAGTAAAAGTCCTTGGGACCCCTTCCATTATTGGATCCCCTTCCATAAGCTTATAAGTCTAAGTATCAAAGGTATTCAACTGATTTTATAGTTTAAGTAGATTAAGTGAACAAATAGCTCAATCACAAGCTTATAGACTTGTGAGAGCTTGTATTAGCTCATTAGAGTGGCTTGTGAAACAGTAGCAAACATTTGAGCTTATGAGTAAAAACTTATGATTAAAACTAAACTGATGATTTCATTAACTTTCAAAACAGATTACAAAGCTTGAATAAAAGAAATTACAATTACTTTTAAAAGGAAAATTACATTTAACAAAAACTAAGCTCAATTCTACTACTACTCTAAAACGGGAAAAAGAAGATGAACATGTGTGTGTGAGAGGTGAGTGCTTTATATAGCCTGCCAAAGAATGTTCTAGCCCCAAAGTTTGTTACTCCTTCCTTCAATTCTTGGCCCTTTGATCATCTCAATGATTGGATCACAATTTTCCACCCTTGGATCATATCAAACTCACACGGATTGCCAGCTTGGCAATCCGTTGTGAGACACCTTGTGTGCTTCTTTTGAGAGTACTTAAAATGTAAAAATCCATCCCTTGTGTGCTTTTAGCCTTCCAACGTGGCATACCCCATGTGGGTTTGGACCAATGAGCTTGTTTGATGATGCGATGACCCTGCACACGTGTTCTTCTTCCCCTGAATTGTCTAAATTATCCCTTAATTTGCATTTGCCCTATCGTTTTGACCTTGGGGTTAAATGGGAGAGACGGGTGAACAGTGAAAACTGTTTTTCCCGCTCTCTCTTTTTTAACTGAAAGGGTGATGTGAGTTTGAGACTATGGCAATTATGGTCCCTGTCTTTGGTTTATAAAAGTTTAGGTATAAAATGACTTTCATTTTTGGCAGGAATGGCCCCTATGGTTTAATAAAAGGTAATGGGCTTTAGGAATTGGGCTTTTGTTTTGGGCTTTGGATCCGGGTAGGGTTTAAAGGGTAATTAAGGGCCCATTAGGCCTTAGGGACTATTTGTGAAACTTTTTGAAACTTGAGGGACTGATTTGGAATATTTTGGGGTTTTGTCTTCTAGTGTTGACTTTGAGAGTTGACCGAGGTTGACTTTTTGACTTTGGCTTCCGGCTCTTGCACGCTCTTCCGTTCTCGTATCCGTGTTTGCCCATTTTTGACGGTTTTCTTGTGATTTTTGATATATCCGTTCCTGCATACACAAAACACAAAAACAAGCATAACTTTGCCATTTTTAGTCTGTTTTGGGCTTAATTGGGCCTTTTTAGGTATAAACAGATATGTGTATTTTACACCTATCAAAATTCCCCAAACTAAACGATTGCGTGTCCTCACGCAATATTACATGCCTTATAACCAAATATCTCAAAACTTCCCCAAACTAAACCTTTGAAAAGTAGCAAAGATTTTTGTTGAGAGAACTAAGAGATCACAAGTTATAAAACACCCGATTTCCCATTTTCAAAGATTTTTTATTTTTTTATGATTTTTCTTGATAGACTATCTAACTTCAACTTATTCTTGTGTGACATAATGTATTGTTTTCATTACCTTTTGGTAACTTTAGGGATCATGGAGGCAAAGCAAATGCCAATCTATTTCATTAGCCGTGCTTTACAAGGTCCAGAAATAAATTACACACCAATGGAAAAACTAGTACTAGCTTTAGTACACGCTAGCAAGCGGCTAAAAAGGTACTTCCAAGCATATCCAATAGTCGTTATCATGGACCAGCCAATCAAGTAGGTGCTGTCAAAACTAGAAATTATATGAAGATTTCATAAATGGAGCCTAGAGTTGGGGGAGTATGACATACACTGTAGGCCAAAAGTGTCAATCAACGGACAAATCTTGCCAGACTTCATAGTGGAGCGGCCAGAAGATGACTCCCTAGCCGCACCCATGGAAGTTGAGGAAGAGCTTCCTGCCTGTGGACACTGTTCACGGATGGATCATCCTGTGTAGATGGTTTGGGAGCCGGGCTAATACTTACAAACCCGGAAGGAACATAATTTACTTACGCCCTGAGATTCGAGTTCAATGCGACCAACAATGAAGCCGGGTATGAGGCTCTAATAGCCAGTCTCAGAATTGAAGAGCAAATAAAGATAAAAACCTTCAAACACATGTAGACTCTCGCCTAGTGGCTAATCAAGTCAACGGGTCCTACATAGCTAAGGAATCAGGTATGATCCAATACATTGAAAAAGTAAAAACGCTTACTGGCGGTTTCAAAAAGTTCTCAATCAAGCAAGTGCCTAGGAGAGAAAACAAGAAGGCTGATGCACTAAGTAAGATTGCATCCACCAGCTTTGCTCACCTAACCAAATAGGTTCTGGTGGAAGTACTTAAAGAAAAATCCATAAATGAAGCAGAAGTGTTAACAGTCTTGGAGGAAGAAGGAAATACTTGGATGACTCCAATTTATGAATACCTCACAGAAGAAACACTCCTTGTGGAAAAGAAGAAGGAAAGTTCGTTACGGCTCGAATCAAGGCGGTACGCCATAATCAATGAAGTTCTGTACAAGAAATCCTTTCTTGAGCCATGGCTACGATGTGTTAGACCGCTACAAGCAAACTAGGTTATGAGAGAAATCCATGAAGGGTCCTGCAGCATGCACGCTGAGCCAAGGTCCGTAGTAGCTAAAGTTATACAAACATGGTACTACTGGCCAACCATGCATAAAGACGCAAGGAAAATGATACGAGAATGCCAAGATTACCAAGTTCATCGTCCCGTGCCAAGGAACCCGCAACAGAAGTTAACTCCCATCACATCTCCATGGCCATTCTATAAATGAGGAATTGACATAGCCGGACCTTTCCCAGAAGGTCTCGGCAAGGTTAAATTTTTAATAGTAGCAATTGACTATTTCACAAAAATGGATTGAGGCAAAACCCGTCGCAACCATAATGGGAAACCAGATTAAAAAGTTCGTATGGGATAACATAGTTTGCAGGTTCGGCCTACCAGGGGAGATAATATCCGATAATGTAAAGCAATTTAGAGATAGCCCATTCAAGGATGGGTGCGAAAAACTGAATATCCGCCAGTGCTTTGCTTCCGTCAAGCATCCGCAAGCCAACGACTTGGTAGAAAGAGCGAACAAAAGCTTGGGAGAAGGAATGAAGGCACGATTGGATAAAGGAAGCAAGGATTGGATGGAAGAAATCTCGCACGTCTTATGGGCGCACCGCACCATGATTAAATCAAGCAATGGAGACACTCCATTCTCGTTGACTTGCGGAACAGAAGCAATGATTCCAGCAGAAATCGGCATTCCTACCCAGGGAACTACAGAAATAGACATGGTACAAATTGATGAAGCTTTAAAACTCAACCTGGATCTCTTAGAAGAAAAAAGAGAACAATCAGCAATCCGCAAGGCAAGAAGCAAGGCAAAAATGGAAAAATACTATAACTCCAAGGTCCGTAACGCAAACTTCAAACTAGGAGACCTTGTATACCAGAACAATGATGTCAGCCATGCAGAAGACGAATGGAATCTAGGCGCTAAGTGGGAAGGACCGTATGAAGTGATTGAAGCACTGGGCAAAGGAGCATACAAGCTCAAAGACCGCAATGGAAAACTCCTTCCGCGAACATGGAATGTCCGCATCCTCAAACAGTGTTATATTTATGAAATGTAAGCACCTTACAATTTTGCAGCGAAGGGGGCGGTATTTAAATTTCCTTTCTTTTATTTAATGTCTTTTACGATTTTAATGAATAAAAAGTGAAGCGTAGCTACCTTCACAGACTAATATAAAACCTTTACTCTATTTTTACTTTGCATAGTTATTTACATGTTATACGTTGGTAAGACTATTATTCCGAATAATAAAAGGATGAGCAGCTAACTCATGTACGTAAGAGGTTTTGCAAGTCCAGTACCGGGAGAATAACCTACAAATATTCAACTAAGACTATCACCGTAAACATATAACCACGGCATTAAAAGATAGCAACAAGAAACATAAAATGTTAAATATTACGATAAACAAACTGTTATACACAAGCATCATAAATTTGTCTAAGAATAACCGCTTCAAAAAGGTCACACATGACCGCGGTGTAAACAAAAACAAAAGATAGGATCACATTTTGCAAAAAGGAAGCACCGCAAGAATAGCAGGGTCAGCTGGTCGTAGGACGCTCTAGTGTAGTCTCCAAAGTTTCCTTTTCAAATATAATCTTTGGGGAATGGGGAACTTCACCCTGAATTCTTGCATCCAGCACGTCATAGTCAGCCACCAATATGGGTGGAATGGAGCTGGCACTAGCAGCAGTGACTAAAATAGACAAAGTAGTAGTAGCGGCAGCTGTTGGTGGTACTTTCGAGGTACTAGCTTCACCAATCAAGTTTTTCGAAGATAATGGATCAACCAGAAATGGAGTTGCGCGTACGATGGGATATAGCACCTTCCTCGAGCTTCTGAACATGGTCATGGACCACGTTCAAAGAGTTAGATAGAGAAGTCTCTCCGACAACAACATTATCCTCCTTCTGGTGGATAGGTGGTAGGAGTTTCTCATAGGCAGGCTGTAACCGGTTAACCTCCGAAGTCTTAGCAGAAGGGCCCTCCAAACGCAGAGAGTTCATAATATCAGCAATACTGGCATCCTTTTGTGACTCCAACTGAGAAATAATGTTAAAGTCCAGGTCACAGAAAGCTAGGACATCGGAAACATACCTCGCTTCTACGGAAGGATCATAAGCGACAACGTCCGCAAGACCCCTTCCGGCTTTTTTGTGATCAATACCCACTACCAACCTAGTCTGGATACCTTTATCAATGGCAAGGCCAATAACCGCCCCAAAAGCAGCAACATACTCTGGTGATTGAAGGCATTTCATAATGGCCAATCTAAAGCCATGACCAATGATCCACCGTCGACCAGCTATGGTGGTCAGGAAGAGAGGATAAAACTCCTCATCCAAGTGACGAGCCAAATCCATAAGTTCAGAGTCTAGTCCCGCCACACAATCACTAAGCTCCTTGACCTGTTCATCCTGAACCGCCTCACACTGTTCTTTAAAAAGTCGAAACCTCTTATAAACCTGGTCCACAAGTCATAGAACATGTGGCTCCCAGCCGAAGACACCTGATCATTAAATGTCCCCTTATGAGATTTCAAGGAATGAGCTTTGATAGCTCATCTAATCCACAAGATAGTTTGCAAGACTAATAATTCTTAAGTAAGCTGGTACACCTTTGGGGCATTCAAGGACGCAAGCTCAGTATCTTTAGTAACGGACACAGACTCGAGTGTCGTGACCTACCCTTCAAGAGTATCTTTCTTTTTCTCAAGAGCTATGTTCTGCTCCTTCAAAATGTTAAGCTCGCTACCTCGAGCGGCTTCCGAAGCCTCAGCATTAAAAACTTGTAATACTTTAAGAATTCATGTAAATTAATTAATATTATTTTATTCTATTTTTACCCATAATTTATTTTTTAACTTTTCTATTTTACCCGAAATTGGTAAAGTTTTTGGTTTCTTCTAGTCAAGCTTGAGCCGTATTTAGATTCTTATTTCGTTCTATCGGTCTATCGTAGTCAAAATCTTCAAATCTTCGCCTGAAGTATTATTAATCTATATTTAACATTTTATGTTTATTTCACGTCTTCGTCAAACCTTGCAAAAAAAACTTCATCTTTACACCTAATACCTTTCCTTTTTACCTTTAACCATCACTTTTTATCAAAAACTTTACATTACACAAATAATTAGCCAAAAAACAAAAAATAAAGAAATCAAGGTCATATAAGCCGGCCACATTAGACACACACACACTTATTCCTTTTTCATTTTCAATAACATTAATCATTATTATTTTACCAACATGCAAATCTAAGAAAAACCAAAAGCTTTATTTATTTTTCTCCTCCTCCCATGGCTGCCGACAGCCACCACCATCTCTCAAAAAATTTATCACCATTTTATTCATCCCAACATCCATCTTGTTATCCTTAAAAAGTTTGAAGTGATGAATTGAAGTCTAGGGTTTTTCTTGGTTTCTTTCATGGTGTTTCTAGAAGAAGGTTGATTGGGGTTTTGTTGTAGCAACTATTTAACAATATATAGATGGGTTAGAGATATTTTGATTGTGGTTTAGGTTGCTTATTTATTTGAACTTCAGCACTAGACCAAGAGGGTTTGTTTGTTTTTGATTTGTTTGTTTCAATCATCTCCTAAGTAAGTTTAAATCTCTACCTTTGATTTTCCTTTGATTTGGTCCATGCAAGTTTATGTTTGATTCTGTAAATTTTGGGTGTTTTATATTTATTAATGTGTTAATTAACCAAGTGTGGCATTGTATAGGGATTTGTGGATTTGGAATGAGGTTTGGATTGATTTTGATGAGGATTTAGTAGTTGATTTTAGACCAGCTGGTTATAGCATTGATTTCGAATTATTTTTTGTTTTTGCATACCTGGGTGTTTTTATATATTGATAAGCCTAGTTCTTATGTACATGTGTCTAATTGGAAAGGAATTTATCTCCTTCGGATGAGTGATATACGGCCATTTTACCAAAACATGTCGAATCTGACCTATTGGTAGGAATTGGATCATAACTCTATGTTTTTACGCAAACCTGTTGTAAAATAATCATTATACTAGTAGAGTACCCTTAGTAGTATCACCTCCAATTGGTTTCATTTAAATAGCATCCGTAGATTTCAATTTGCGTCCGTTTTCGTAAGCTAGATAAATTTGTCACACCTTGTTTGGGACAGTTTTGAAAAGTTAAATAGATTAGTGTGTATAGAAAGATTTTTGACTTGGGAAGTTCTGGAAAATCAATATGTCTTAAGAACACATAGCCATTTGGATGGAGTGTTAACCATTTTGGATGGGTGAGTTATCGCCGATTTTTTAAAACTAGTCAAATCAGAGGTACTGTTTGAAATAAGGGTATAACTTCATAATCTTGAACTAACTTTTTAAATTAAAAATGTGCTACCTAT